>JAOCNB020103038.1:0-11425 GCA_026546465.2 Palythoa caribaeorum | reverse complement strand
TAGTTTTCGTACTTAAATTTGTATTTTAATAAATGTTTGTTGATTAGCCTCAAGTCGAGGATAAGCCTTAATTTCCCAAACAATCGTAGTTCGAACAAAGGAAAATTCATTTACTGCACCAACAGGCCCTTCGTGAACTACGCTCCAAATGTCCACAAAGCCATCGAGTCGAGGCTAGGTTAAAAATACTGCAAATGTATCAGAAATGAACACTTGGCCTCGATTGAAGGCTTTCTGAGCAATGGAGCGTATTTCGGAAGTGCGGCTCTCGGATTGTGTTAATTATATAAACGACATAAAATACCAAATGGTGTGTTTGTGTTGTGCCCAAGCCAAAGCTTCCAAAACAATGAATGACACATTCTGCATGCTGCAAACCATTGCTTTCAAAAATTATTTTGGTAATTGTAGTTTTTTTGAAGGGAAGAAAGTTTGCCAAGGCGAAAGTCATAGGCGGCCCGGTTGCCATTTGGAATTATTTTAGTTCATTAGATTCGCAATTACAGAAGGAGAATATAAAAAAGGTAGCAAATAAAAATAAAAACATGTTAGGGCGATAGCCAATTACTGTGGGCCCGTAACTACTAAACATATAAGACAAATGAAGTAAATGACACACAGGGGTTACTGACAAAATTAAATAGGACGACTGAGACTGTGAGCAAAATTACCTTTCAGATTGTTTAAAAAGTGCGAGGATTGTTAGTCATAACCACCACGTAAATCAAAACGATGTTGAACGTACACTAAACAAGAGAATACATATCACCCGTACTTTTGAAAGATAAGTAACAAAAAGCTGAATATTTACTTTCTCTTATTGCACGACTCCTTTCAACGAGTTTCAAATACCATTTGTTTTCCCAAAGCCTGCAGAGCATTTATACGAATATATTCGGAGATCAGTTTGTCAACTTTACCAGCCGGATAAAACTGATTAGTAAATACAACGGATGAAAAGTTAGTTGCCAATACAGTACACCTTTTACTTGTTTGTGCGGTCAGTGAGCAGGATTAAAAAACGTTGTATAAACTGAACTATATAAACAGTTTAAAAAAACCAACGAAAGTGTTTAAGACTTCCCAAATTTTCGCTCTGATTTCACCAGTACTTATAATAATAATAATAATTACTTTACAGTACTTCCCCAGGGGACTTCTCAATATTCGACTTCGCCGCTACTTTGTCTGCTTACTGATTTTTCCCCAGGGTCTTTGACAATTTCACAAAAGCTCGTCTATTTTTGGAGTCTTGACATTCGGAACTTGACAAAAACACTGTAAATGAACGCACACCATTCCCTCGAGCTTACGTGCCATTGTTAAAGACCCGAGGATAAAAGCAACAGTTACGAAAATAGTTCGACTCATTATCTGTCAGGCACGCATGAAAGCAAGAGCGCTGCGAGTTGTCAAGAGACCCGAGATTTCCAATGACTGTAAACCTCCATGTCAAAAAAAAGATTGAAAGAATTCATTTATCTACAAAATAAATAAACGAATACTCGGACATACCCTAATTTGTCATAATTTGTATCCGATGCTCATATCTGTCAACAGAAAAACGTAATGTGCTCCACTAAATACGGCCTTTAAACAAAACATATCAACACGCTTACTCAGAATAGCTCGTTTATTCGTGTACATCTGAAAGTAAAAGCGCCTTACAAGTAACCAGCTCATCGCACCGTGACAACACAATCTCAAGGAATGAAATGTGCTACTTTGAGACAACTAAAAGAACGTAAGCGGACTTGAACTGTAAACCATTTACTCTAAATTATTTCCGAACTCGTTAAAGTGCAGTTCATACACAGTTCATGCAAGCTATGTGAGCTAAATCTTGTTGTAGCTAAGTGCTATACGTTTATCAGTTTAGAAAATACTTAAGGTCTTAAAATTAGTTTGCACGAGCTCTGAGCTGGCCTCAAAGGCAAACGTTTGCCAAAAAATGAAAAGTAACAGGTCTAATTTCTCCGTCACTACAGTTTGTCTCGAGCGTCTCTGGTGCCCACTAGTAACGGTCAGGAGATGGGGAGCGTTTACGTCGTGGCGGGGACCTTGAACGAGAGCGACGACGATTACGGCGTGGTGGCGGTGGTGGAGACATGGAACTGCGGCGATAAGGAGGGGATCTGGAACGAGCTCGTGGAGGAGAACGCCTGGGGAATATGCATATTTTAATATCTATTTTAACAGCACGTGTCAAACATTTACAAAGCAGCATCATCAAATCCTATTTCAGTCCAAAGAAAGAAGAAATTGTTTAAAAAGCGATATTTTAGGCTGTTAACTTAATGAGTTTAATTTCACAGTGCCTCTCAGCTCCTTTGTAGCTAATTACCAGTGTGGGTAAATGACATAGTTTTGAGACTACTTTGATATTAAACGTCCTGGGAACGAGTAATAAGGTAAAGGTAAAGACTTTTTAGAAGATGACGTAAATATAAAATGAAGGTATTGTTTATTTAATGTCTCTAGTTCCGTCAGTTCATATGGCTGGTGTCGATGGAAGGCAAAGGTTCGCACTTTACCCCCTCCCTCTGTTAGTGCTCAGTTTCACTGTAACATTGCCTTCAACACTTAGTCTACGTTTGGGTACAAAACCTGCAGTACTATTCGCTACTCCACTTTAAGCTTCTTCATTTATCATTAAATTTTGTGTGAATATCTACACCAAAGCTGTGATAATTAAACTTCTTTTATACACGTGATAAAATCGGATGCTGCGTCGGTGTTTCTATAGAAACAGTATGATGATTTTTTAAGTTGGACACCGTGTTGAACTTAAAAAATCATCAAAATGTTCCTGTATACACCAGCTTTCTTGTTCAACACTTATATTACAAAAGACAATTCTGAAAGATACCGTCTCCTGGTTGAAGAAACTTAGTAACGATAAACATAATAAAATAGACAAAAATTAAGTTAGCTAATGAATCTAAAAACGTTTTTGTCATTCCACTTAACAAAAATGACAAAAGTAAAACAATCAGCTACCTAAAAAAATTGAGAAGGTGAAGCAGTAAAATCGTGACAAAGAAGTGGAATTAATTGTAACGATGTTGACAGTTTCGTTTATTTCATAAATATAAAACAAAAAGTGTTAAATACAGGGAATTTTTGAAGAATTGTGCCATTCTATCAGATCTCAAGCTGAGCCTGTCAAAATAATAATTAAGACTGAAAACAGTTTGCGCCAACAAGAACAACATACCATGAGTACAAACTCCCAAATAGCACTACTATTACTATCAAACCATTACGGAGTTACAAGCATACTTCCTGTACACATAAAAGTACAGAGCAAAAGAAGCAAATCTACAGTTGAAGAAATGAATACACACACAATTCATGAAAACAGAAAAACTGCTTAAAGCCATTGGGAAAAGCCCTCACTACAATGTCAACTTAAAACTATCACTTTAACCTCCATTGATTTAACATATTCTATTGTTTCAAATCCATTTATATGCTATGTGCAACCTGAATTCGTTATTCTGATAAAGGCATTGAGACATACCAAAACATGTCAATTTCTTTGAGAATTAAAATGGATCTTTATCGAATTCTTAACTAACTTTAAAATCATAATCACAGGAAACTTACTTCCTTCGACGTCTGTTTTTACCATACAGTTCTCGCCTGTGGAAAAACAAAAAGACAATGTAGAACAGAATCAGTGAACAGAAATATTGACAGATGGTCAAGTAAAAAAATTAAATTGGTTAGCATCCTTTTTTTCAGAAATTTTTATAGTTGGGAGGGAGGTTCTTTTGAGGAGAAAGTTTTGATGCTAAAACACATTAAACATATCCCTATCTATTATTATTTTATTCAAGTGTTGTCTTTATCATGGGTATGGATGGAAAAAGTGATGAATTTGATGGTATTTACTGTATAGTCTGTTTGAAGACTACAAAATTCTTTTGGTCAGTTTTGAAGATTTGAAGATTGGAATGACGCTGCAACAAAACCCGAGTCAGCATCATGACTGCAGAAGAGGATCTTGGCATTTTTTAAACGACAGGTGATCAATCTACCTTTGAATTGGTAGAAGCAAAATCAGATGCAATTCCTGAGCTAAAAAATGTGTGTGTCCCTGGAACTTCAACATTGCATTTCAATGAAATTGGTAAACAACTTAATCCACATATGAGATGGCTTACAAGCAGCCCTTTGATTCAATAGTTGTGCAGGGACACTAACCAACTTTTTTTTTCATTTGGCCTAATACATGCAACAATGATGAAACAACTGAACTAAAAAAACCTGAAAAAGACCTATTGCAATTGACACTACCACTACTCTGGGGTTTAAAGATATGGCATTTATCAGTTAGCATGGTTACTGTCGCATGTTGCTCTTGCAAGTAAGGTTTGTTTACCTCTACCTTTAATCATTACCATCCTGACTGCTGCTTCTGCTAGTGCCTACTAATACTATCATTACTACTATTAATATTAACATCATCTTACAACAAGCTATTATTACTTACCTTAGGTCACGAGAGATTGGTCTCATGTGCATGAAGTTACAAAATCCTCCCCGAGTGCATTCGCTGATAAATGTTTAATTTCAATATTAGTAAAAACATAATGGTAAGTAATAAATAACTTAAAAACCATAAAATCAGCATAAAACTATAACTGCAATAATATCTACATTAAAAAGAAATTATGCATGAATGCCAAAATACTGTAAAATGTTCACCTACCCCATTTCATATTGCCGGCAACAAGCCTCCCTAACGGACAAAGAAGAAAAAAATAGTTTGTTATAATGATTATTTAAAGTTACACATACACATTATCACAGTCTTCTTTAGGCTTGCAAATCACTTCAAACAAAAGTATCTTATTATGTTTAGTGTAATACTGTAGTTATTCACTCTTAAGCTGAACTCACAATTAAGCCACACCCCTATTTTGGCAAGGCTTTGTGACTTGCTTCTCTAATGGTTTATTTGGGAACCAAAAATGTCTAACAACTACAAGCAAATTAACAAAAAAAAATAATGAAACTTGCATGAAAATGTAGTTAAAACAACACTAGTGGTAGTTATCATTCTAACAAAGTATCAGTAAACACTGTAATTTAAAATACATTAAACAAAACTTGGGAAGATGAAGATTGAAAGTTTGAACAGTCAACATCTACCATCTTGAAGGTGGTTTCTGTTCATTAAATAAAACAGATGTAGGGAAGAGAGGTTACGGGCAACATAATTACATAACTTACTGTTGTAGTCACAAATTTTCAATGTCAAAAATTTTGTTTTTGGAAAAACTCAGTTTTAAGCTGCAACCCCCAATTTAGAATGCTGTTACTCTCTACATTCTAAAATTTTGTGAAAAAATGGTGTGGCTTAAAAGTGAATTTACTAATATCGTATATTTCAACAGTAACTAAGTTGAGTTTCAAAACTTTCCTCTCAATGAAAATTATAACTACTTATGCATAAAATATATAACCTGTCAGAAGGTAATTCTATAACAGCAATACTGTTTCTTACCTGAAGTCTGTCACTGGCGAAAGCTCTGCATAAATAGGCTGACCTGCATTACAAAGTTCAGTAACTGGTTAAAGCTACGTTTGGTAGCAGCAAGTACCACAAGAATGTACAGTAAGCAATAAATTAGATTCTGAATGCATATATTATATGCAAATTTATGGAAGTGCTAGTTTGTTGCTATGGAAAATAAAAGTTAGCTCAAAAATCAACTAACACCAGCATGCAGTGATTTTGAGACTGGAATATTCTCAACTTCGTAAAAACTGAACTTTACAGTTTCTTGTATGGAAGCATTAATGCTTGGTATTTTGATTGTGCTGGTGACAGACTTCATCAACATTGAGCACAGTTGAAACTTCCAGGTGTGAAACTTATAAATTTCAAGTCTTCTTACACCCACATACACTCCACTATTCTGACCATTTGCCATACAATACACAAACAAGAAAACAAATTACTACATTTGATAAAACCCCTTTATCTTCAAGTCACTTTGATTCTCCTAATGCAGTAAAAATTATAAAGTATTGTAACAGGGTTTGAAAAGTTTTGAAGTTCTGAAATTCCATGACTTTCGATGACTTTTTCCACAATATTCCACGACTTTTGCTGTTCATTTCTTTGCCGAAATGCATTAAAGTAGTCTCAATTTACTCTTTCCTTGACACATTAGCCAAGATGAAGGAACAGAACCAATCAAAATTCCATGACTTTCAACTCCTGGAAAATTCTAAAATTTCAAAACATTCCAGGTTTTCCATGACCTGTACAGTACATTGAACCCTGTCTAATACAAGTTATATGTTAATCCATTCAAACAAAGAAAAGGAAGAAGCCAATAAACACATGAAATATGACATACCATTATACCAGCGGTTATCAAGATCCTTGGCAGCTTTCTCTGCATCTTCCTCATAGCGAAACTTGACATACACATTTCCCACCAGGTGGTCACCAAGATTGTCACAGACATTCATCTCTTCAATCTCTCCATACTAGATACCAGACAACAAATCAAAACTTATCAATATCTACTGCCTTCACTCTCACAATAAATTAATCAATAATATCATGTTAAACACTAGTCAATAAAAGTCTTAAAGGAATAATATTTATCTGATACTAGAAATTATTAATGGTAATGAGGATGTGGTAAATTTGTGGTTTGGATTTTATTTTAGTTACTATTAATCATTTTGTGACTTCATTGTTGGTCTTGCATTACATGCCACTAATCAACTCTTAATTGGTCTAGTATTGACTCTTTACTCATTATAGCGAGCTGTTGTCGACCTAGCATCATACTGGGGCATTTCGAGTCATCCCACCATCAAATACTCAGTGAACACCCGACACAACAAGATACTGTCAAGTATAGATTGTGTTATGTGATTATCAATGTTGTAGTAGTCCCAAGATAGATTAATGAACACTACTAAGTGTAACATCCAATAACATGATTAACAGCTTGTCTAACCATACAATCAGCCATATGAATAAGGTTGGAAAAGGTGTTAGTGGCACTCTAATTATGCTCATGGCAAACAGACATTACACAAAAAAACAATATGCATTATATCAATATCTTTATTTGGAGCAAAGGAGCCATGATATATTGATAACATACGTAAAATTACGTATAACATATATAATGGCCTCAAAAGTATTATAATAACAATCAATTCAAGTTTAGACTTTTTAAAATACTGAAATTCAAGTGCAAAAACACAAGCTACCATTCCTACTTTATAACATTAATTACTTCTCTGACCTTTTCCTCCAGCTCAAGAAACACATCCTGTAAAGAGTAAACAATATTTTAACAAGTATTGATTTCATCTGGTATGATAATAAACACACCCTAGATTACAACAGAGGTACACGTTATTGGTCTTATATTTTAACTGTGGACAGAAACTGAAAGTTTACTTAGTGTTCACTTAATAGCATTACTTTATCAGTTAAGTTTGAGTTGAAACAATCATCAAAAGATAAACACTCTTGTGTAAGTTAACAGCTTTGCCTGTTCCAGTAAACTATTTGTAAGTACTTTAACACTAGTAACAAGGTGGCACACAACCCTCACACTCCTTATAGACAACATATAATTTTATGCTTATATGATGCAAACAAAAATATTTTTGCCAAAACAGATATATCTGTGGGTATTGCTGATTTTACTGGGCCGTTGTGAATTCAAGGCCTACCTCAAAAAATCGATCATAATGTTCCTGGGCTTCAACGTCTGAGATGGCACTGCCTGTTAATCATTTTATAAAGAAACAGCATGTAGCAAGTAAATACTGAAGAATGAGTTCAAATTAATGACAGTGATGCATCACAATTCTGGTATAAAACATGAAATTGTGACCTAATGAATAAAACTCTTGTTTATTCCCATCATCGTATTTATCATCAATTGCATAATAATAATAATAATAATAATAACAACATACATATATATTGACAGTGCAAAATCCACCAACTGTTCAATGGCACTTAACAGAAAAATTTGCTGGCAGAACTTTTTAAACAAACCATGGCAATGCTGAAAAGTTTCTTCAAAGGCATTGAATCTGCATGTTCTCATTCAACTGCATTGTTGCAGTTTTCACCTGGCATACTATACAAGGTCAAGTAAATAGTACACAAGGGAAAATGATGTTATAAATTCTTATAACTAAAACAAATACTCTTATTTAATCTACTGGGGAATTAACCCTTACAGCCCCAGGCAAATTATCAACCTCCAACTTCTCCTTACATAACTCAAACAAAACAATAGAACTGGTAATGAGAAACGAGGAATTTATCAAGTGAAATAAGCTGTGGAAGTTGAAATGCCGAATTCCCCCAAACTGCTTATATAGTGACTGGAACTCAGTTGGGAGAATTTAACAACACGTCATTTGTCGTGCTTGGGACTTAATGGTTAATGATCAAAATTTGAACCCCATTCTATGATAAGCCTTTAATTTATGTAAGTTAAAGAAGACTTTGTCCGTTTTTGTCTTAAAAGCTGGGTTTAGTAATGTTGAAAATGGAAATGGTCCCTGAACTTAATCACTAAGATCACTCACTTCAAATAGCCAGGCCTGAATATTGTAATTTGCAAAATTAGTAGATAGTACTTACTTGTTCCATCTGCGACTTGGGCTGCACTTTGAGGATTCTGGTACATATTAACCAGCAGGATTGTCTGTGATTGAGAACAAATGAAAGCACTTCCAGCATTAGTTTTTCATGAATAGATCATAAAGACAAAAAACAAACACATAATTATTGTCCAAAACATGTTAACCCTATATTGTCCAAAACATATTAACCAGCAGATTGTCTGTGATTGAGAACAAATGAAAGCACTTCCAGCATTAGTTTTTCATGAAAAGATCATAAAGACCAACACATATTGTCCAAAACATGTAAAGCAATTACAAGAAAAAACTGCTCCCATACCTGACTAAAAGTTGGTCTGTTGTGGAGACGAGAACAGCGGTCACCATGACGACATGCTCCAATTTTGAAATAGAAGGAACAATTTACCCTGACAAGATTACAAAAATGTTACCAAGATATTTGTAAAGTTTTAAAAACAGAAGAGAATTACTACTCTTCATATTATAACTTGTGTCATCGCTCAGTAAAAAGTTATTACAAAAAGTTGTTTTTGTCAAATTACACACCTTAAGCATAAACGCTTAAAATAACAAAAGGTGAAAAACAATTATCCTGGTTATCTAATATTTCACCAAAATAGGAAGAAATGAAGACTGTACTGAAAATAATGTATGGCACTAGTATTGTATTTAGCAGAGTAACTCAACTGCTCATTACTTGAATTTCCAGTCTTAGGTATGGCAAAATTTCCTTAAAATATATTATATGAGGACAAAGTGGAGATTTCTAAGAGGAAACTTGATTGGTTAAGTGAGTGTGACACAACTGTTTCAAAACAATCCCATGAGCTCACACATATAAAAGGACTCAAGTGTCGCAATATGGCAACGGCCGAATTGTTTGACACTATTTTTATGTTTTGCAAACGAGAAAAAGTTTCTCAACTTTTTTGTCATAATATGTATTTCTTTTATTTAAAGAAATTAAAAAAAGAAGTTAATGCAAAAGCTGGCAAAAGCCAGTGCACGCATTGATTGTAAACCATATAATTTTTTTGAGTCGCCAGTGCTTTTCTACCAAGATAAGTAAGTGTGGTTTCTTTGAAATATAAGTTGAGTCATTGTCCAATTGAAGAAAAAATTTAAAAGTTGCATGGCAATAAAAACAGTAGTAATATCTGGCAAAGAAAAGCAAAGCGAAATGAACTGATACTGGCATACAAGGTGGATGTCAAAGAATGAATCTGTAACTGAATGCCAAATATTCTAGCTCTAGGTGAGCACTTTTTCACTGCCAACAATTTCAAACAGCAGGCGCAGTGACTTCGTCTTTGGGGATGGAGTACAAGGAAATGGTAAATGTAGTTTCATAAAAACAATTACTTTATTCAACAAAAAAATCAGCAAGATCAACAATGTTTGTTAACGTTAAGTTAATGAACGGAGAAAGCTTTCCTGTATTTTTGTATTCTTGAAACTTGTGTGGTCTGGTATTATATTTATAAATATTACGAAACAAATATCCTTTTATTGCTAATTAAGATACCCTCAAACTTAGCAAACATGAATCATTGTGAATAAATGTTCTTTTCTAGAACTTACTTGTCCTTTTCTGTTCCAAAAATCGACGCCAAATACTCCGCCATGTTTCTTTTTTCTCTGCACTCGTGGAGTAATTACCCAGCATGCTTTGTTGATGTTCTATTGGCCTGGGACCATCCTCGTTCCCGGGGTCCTCCTCGAAAGACCCTGGGAACGAGGTTGGCCTGGGACCGACTCCAGGAAATGTGTGACCTGGGAACGATAATGTGAAATGACACTTGAATTTTTACAAATATTTTAATTTTATAGATTTTTTAAACTGTTCTGAACTAAAACTCGTTTTTACAAACCAATTTCAAAATATAATTCAGTGGAAAACAAAAATAAGTTATTGCAGATCTTATGGATCGATTCAAACTCGTACCCAGGACCCTTGTCTCAGTGGTCTTCCTCTCGACTGCAGCGACGATGACTTCATTTGCATCAAAAATTCGCCGCCATTTTGATCCTTCGATCAAGTAAGAATTTGCACGGCTTGGGACAATCGCTGTGAAATACTTTTGGAGCAATGGATTTACGGAAAGTGCCAGATGAAGAGAAAGTTAGTTTGTGTAGAAAATATACCATTCAAACTGGTTGTTTTAATAGCAAATTTTTTTTCTACTTGTTTCAAAATATTTACTCAGATCATTCCAATTTGTACGTTTTATCAATTTGCACTTGTTTTTACATGTGGTTAATATAAATATAAATTGTTAATTTGTGGTTTTAGATAAAATTCGTGGATTAAATGCAGTTGAGTAAATATTTGTCATGTTCCAGTCTCAGTCAGTGATATGATTTGAATGACCTTGATCATTTTGTTTGCTGTGCCTTTTTTTTTGCTTTTCTCAATACATTTTATAGGTGGTTTTGCATTTCTACCTTTTCTATGGTTTGTGAACGTAATTTGGTTCTCCAGAGAAGCGTTCTTAAGGGATTCCTTTACCGGTCAAGCTAAACTGAAGTCATGTAAGTTTACTTGCTCTTTCTAGTATAAAATGGAGGCCAATAAACTATGTAAGTGTGCCGTGGTTTGTTGAAAACCATAGAATATCAAAGTTTAGTATGAATCTACTAGCATTCTACTACCAATGCTGTTCTCTGACTGGCTACCCTACCCACTATCTATTCCTTGATAGATAGTGGGTAGCGATTGTCAACAAAATGGCGGCCACTCCTTCGAGGTTTCAAATAAAATTTCGAGGTATTC
>JAOCNB020103009.1:0-11426 GCA_026546465.2 Palythoa caribaeorum | reverse complement strand
AATTCTATCAATCAATAGTTATTATATAAAAGAAATAAAACATGTTCTCCGTGCCTTCATAGCCTGGTGAAAACCTCGGCGAACGTTTGGAGAATTCGAGAGCAGATCAGTAAAAACCCGAGACGCAGTTGATCGTTTTCACCTGCTCGAGAATTCTCACAAACTTTCCTGAGGTTTTCACCAGGCTATGAAGGCACGGAAAACATTCTTTATTTCATTTCTAAAATTATTGTTTTCCGCTTAAAGAAAGCGAAAGCGCGGCTATTTTTTTCTTTCATGAAACTGCAAATTCTCACAACTTGACGACAGCCAAACGTCATTTTCGTGCTTCATAGCGCGATGAAAGCACACTTGTTGACCAATCAGAACGCACGTACTATCCAACGCGTAGGAGCCCAACACGTCATTTTCGTGCTTCGTAGCGCGATGAAAGCACACTTGTCGACCAATCAGAATGCGTGTAATATTTGAACTATTTTATAAACAGCACGAAGTTGCACAACTATAAATAATTGAAGAATCTTTATTCATGGTAATAAAAAGAACCAATTGGTTATCTGTATGAAACATTTTATGAATTGGCGAACATGTTACAGGGCAACGCAGCTAATTTGTTTTACTTTTTTAAATAGACCTGGTAGAAGCTGTAAACGGTTTGCCGAGGCTTGCTGTATCAGTATCGATTTCAAAACAAAAATTTTTCAGCAAATTGCCGTAAGCCTAATATTTCCCTAGTTCTTACGCGGATTATTATTTTAAAAAAGAATAATTTTTCACACTCGCTATTCAGCATTTTACTTAAAATTGGTTAAAAATTTGTGATAGAAAGCAAAATATTTGAGCAATTACTGTAGAAAAAAAGCTAATTTATATTAATGTAAGATATTCGAAACTTGTTGTTCTGAGATACTTCTAAGCTATGCTAAATTACTTTATTAAGTGGCCCATTGGAGCTGGTACCCATTTTCCGTTTCTGTATAGTGTTAAACGGATTCGAGTCACTGAACCCTTAACTCCTTTCAAAGACTCTCATCCGTTGAGCATTATAAAAAACCGGAGGCGAGCGTAGGCTCAAATGGGACGCTGGGTGAAAGGATTTTCTATCATGAATTTCACAGAAGTCACAAGATCTACTTTGCTTCTTGTACTTGAACGAGGACGAGATAGCCGTCTATTGTTCTATGTTTCTATCTTATATATCTAAAAGACTGTTTATTAAAAGTAAGTATTGAAGAAATAATTGTTGGCTTCCAAGATTTAGCCAATGAGATGAACGGTGTAAACAATATGGCAATCAGCACCTTTATACATTTCACGGCACTGGCTGTCACGCCTCTTACTTTCACCATTAGTTAAATAACTAAATCTTTTATCATATATTGAAACTCAATTTCCAATTTTAACCCTTTAAGCCCCAAGCACGACAAATGACGTGTTGTTAAATTCTCCCAACTGAGCTCCACACTTTCTATATAAGCAGTTTGCGAGAATTTGGTTTTGTAACTTCCACAGCTTATTTCACATGATCAGTTCCTTATTTCTTATTAACAGTTATATCATTTTGTTTAGGTTATGTAAGGAGAAGTTAGATGTCGATAAACTGCCTGAGGTTGAAAGGGTTAGAAATTTATCTCAGTTCAAATGTTTTTATCAGTTGAATAAAACGGCCTGCGGTGGCCCCAACGACCAAGACGAGGGGCGTCTATTTGGTTGGGTTCCGAATGAGGCTGGGATTGATGACCACCTGGTGCACTTTGTTGGCTGTATTTATCATAGTGTGATTGAGGGGAGGGGTCGGTGGGCAGACGGGTTGCCTTTATCATCCCTTCAGCCATGGCCAAGTCTTCAGAAGGGTATCCGTGGTCGCTAACTTGACTGCCGGATGACAGAGTGCGCACGAGTTCTGGCTTTTCACTGACCGCAGTACTTGCAACCGTAAAACCAGGACTTGCGTGTCGCCCTGATGCGTAGCCACTTGGAAGTATGCTTGCATCAGTGGGCTTTGCGTAGATCGTGCCGCTTGTCTTGTTGCTAGGGTAACCATTTGAGGGGCTATTTTGGTGGACGCGAACCGCTGGAATCACAGACCCAGTTGGACTTGCATACCCGTCTGAATAAGTACGGCGACTGTCAGGTGAACTACTATACAGCGGACTTGAGTCAAGTTTATCGGTTTGTGTCGTGGGCTGCAGCTGTTCTTTGAGGCGATTTTCACTCTTGTCATACGCTTCCCGAGCAATGAACAACTCTTTCTTTAGCTGCTCCAATTCCTTTTCTAACATCTGGATTCTACGACTCAGACGAAGGATCTCAGCTTCCTTGTCGTTAATGGCGCGATTCTTGAAGCTCAATTCTGCCTCCGCAGCGCGCAATTCTTTTTGTAGCGCAATTATAGATTCTTGCTTACTTAATAGTTCCACCTTTGTTTTCTCCAACTGATCCTGAAGCTCAGAAGAATTCGATTTCTGTTGAGAGAAGGACTGAACTTTTGTGAGTTGTTCTTTGACAATGCGCAGTTCGTATTGAAGAGCACTTTTTTCCTTTTGTAGAACACCTTTCTCACGCTCAATTTCGTCATATTTCAGCTTCAATGACTCAACCTCTGCGCGTAGATCTTCATAATCAGAACCACGATGTCGCTGAGCACTTTTTTCGTTTTCTAATTCCTCCATCAACAGCTCCTTTTGTCTTTGAATTTCCTCAAGCTCTTGTTTTACTCGTTCGAGATATGTTTCAACAGAGACAATCTTTTTCCTTTGTTCTGTAATTATTCTTTCTTTTTCGCTTATTTCTCGTCGTGTTTCGTCGCTACGTGTTTGCATTTCGGCTAATTGTTTACTCAGACTAAGTGATTTCTCGTCCTGCTCATCCCTCGTTTGGTACAACAGCGCTTTGTGTTGTTCCTTTTCTTGGAGTGCTACCGTGAGGCGCCCTTCCATTTTCTCTAACTTCGAGCGCAGAAAGTTTACTTCCTGTTCCATTTGTGCGCGATCATTCTGAGATGTTTGTTTTGTTTCTCCAATTTCACTTAGCTTTTGTTGAAGCTTCCTGATTTCTTCCACCTTTTCTGCATTGCTCTCACGGCTGGTGTTGCTGCTCGCCTCAAGCTCGGCAATTCGCTTCTGATAGCAAATCACCTCTTCTTTTAGTTCAACTCTTTTTTCTTCCGTCTCATGATAGGCTACTTGCATCGTGTTTAGCTTCTCTATCATAGATTTAAGTTCACAGTCCAAGTTTGATACTTTTTTATGAGCTGCAAGAACCTCAAGCTTTAGTTCTTTCTCTCGTTCTTGACTTCTACGAAGGGAGCCATCGAGATGCTTGCTTTCAGACAAAGACTGTGGCCGCCCTATCTTTTGCGTGTTTGCCAGTTCAAAGTGCGCCTCCATTTCCATTAGTTTCTTCTGCACCTGGTCCAGTTGCTCAGCTGACTCCTGCCTATCACTAATAGCTGTGTCAAGTTGGGCTTCAAGCTCGATTAACTTAGAGTTAAGTATATCTAACTCATTTTTCATGCGGTTCTTCTCGACACTGAGGGTGCTATTTGTGTTCTCCAGATCGTGTAGAGACTTTTGCATTGCACTTGCTCGATCCTCGGATCTTGTCTTTTTCTGCTCCAAAATTTCACATTTATCTTTCATGCCGATTAACTTGCGATTGAGAGCAGAAATTTCCTCATTAAGGCGATCTCTATTTTCTTTTAGCAGATCAACTTCAGAGGGCCCATCAAGTGAGCTATCGAGTGCTGCGTTTTCAAACGTTACATTTCTTTCTTGGAATAGCCCCTCATTGGTTAGCTGTAGCTCTGACAGTTCGTTCTGGGTTTCTATTAGCTCTTCACTCAACTTTTCTTTTTCCTTCTGTAGGAAATCGTAGTTGGATTCTAGTTCTGCTAGTTTCAGCAGGAGTCTGTTTTGTTCATATTCCGAATCTCTCTTTTCGACGTCCGCCTTTTCACGGTCAGTTTGAACGTACGCTAACTCACTCCGCAGCTCTTCGATTTCGTTCTGTAAGTTCAAGTTATCATTATTTAACCGATCAACTGCGTATTTTTGGTCGACATATTCGCGCATTTTACTCTCAGACGATTGCTGCTGGTCCCACAATTTTTTCTGCAGCTTCACGATCTCTTCCTTGAGGGATTCATTTCTTGATTTTATTTCCTCAAAGGCGCCTTTCAGTTGCGCTTCCTTCTTGAGCTCTGCCTGTAAGTCTTCTTCCACTGTCGTTACCTTGTTGCGACTTAACTGCAATTCTCGCTGTAGATCGTTTTTGTCTTGAACAGCAGTCTCGTAGGCAGACTCCTGATCAGAAATTTTTTTATAAGCATCAAAAAGCTCTCTCTGTTGGTTATCATTTTGTTCTTGCGCCTCACTGAGAGCGGATTCCACGAGCGTTAAGTTCTTCTGTGACTCAACAACTTCGTTGCTCAAAGTACGAATTTTCTCTTCATACGCTTTCTTGAAAGCTTCAAGTCTCGAGACTTTATTTCGTGCAGTCTGTAATTCTTGTTCAAGAGAGGTCACCTTTTTATGCCATTCCATGATTTCCTCTTTACCATATGCACCTTTCTCTTGGAGTCCCTGTACGAGATCTTCCAACTGTTTGATTTTGTTTTGTCGTAGTGTTACCTCGTATTCCAGAGCTTCGTTAGCTTTGGTGGCCTCAGTGACGCTACTGTCTAGAGATGAAATTCGTTTGCGTACCAGCTCTAGCTCGTTTTTGCTCTCATCTTTTTGACGCTTTACCTGCAGTAACTGTGACTCCAACTCGACTATCTTTCTCTGTCGCTCAGCATCTTGTTTGATCCTTGTTTTCTCGTTCTCGATACTAACAAAGCTGCTCTGACTCTCATTCATTCTCTTCTGTACAACGCTGACGTCATTCTGGAGTTTGTTTTTCTCACGTGACAGGGCATCCGCTTGAGCCTTCAAGTCAGCGGTGTTTCTCTTCAGCTGAACCACGTCATTTTTGAGGCGGTTTCTCTCTTCTTCGAGAGCCTCGTTGCGTGCCTCCTGATGAGCAAGTTTCTGACTTGCAGAAATTAAGTCCTTTTGTACCTTGTCGAAATCTCTTTGTGCTCCGTGGTTTTGATTCTTGAGTTCTGTCAGGGACGCACGGCATGCTGATAGTTCTTGCTGCAGCTTTTCATTGTCCCGTCTTACCGTCTTAAGATAGTAGTCTTGGTCGTTGTCTTTTCCGTCCCTTTCTTGAAGGACATTGCTCAAAGTTTTAACTTCATTTTGAACCTGATCATATTCATCTAAAAGCCCCTGAAGTTTTCTTCTCAGTGCGGTTACTTCATCTTCGAGGCTACTATTAGCTGTTTTGAGACATCCAATGACGTTATCCTTTGTTAAGAATTCCTTCTTGTTGGCGTCTACACGTGACTTCAGTTCAGCTACTTGTCGCTGAAGAACCAAATTTTCTTCTCGATCTTTAAGAATCTTGTTCTTTGCATCATCAAGCTCCCCTCGGGAAACTCCAAGATCTTTGACAGCCCTTTGAAGCTCCTCCTCTAAGTCACTAATCTTGTTCTGGAAGCCAATAAGATCGTTGTTCATTTCTTCATTTTCAAGTCTGACGGATCGCAATTTTAATTCAAAGTCCGCTTTCTGCTTTCGGAGTTCAAACATATCATTGTCATCTTCATCTCTACGTTTCTGAGCTAAGCTCATTGTATCTTGAAGACTGGCCAGCTCGTCCCGAAGTGATCTGATCTCTCTCTCAAGAGCTTTCTTGTCGCTCTTCAATCCATCCATTATGGCATCCTTTCCGCTTTTCTCCTTACCATGCTGTTCCCAGAGAGCTTGATATTCCTGCAGCTTTCGCTTGAGGCCGATCAACTCTTCTTCGTTTTGACTAAATCGCAAAGACAATTCATCATTTTGACTCTCTAGTTGGTTTTTATTTTTCTGTAGTTTCTCTAGTGCTAATTCCAGCTGGTAGCTTTTGGTTTCAGCCGCTTGTAGGTCAATATTTGCAGCTTCCAACTCGTTCATTACTTCATCATAGCCACTTTTTAGAGGCACAAGTTCTGTTTGAGTAGCATACAACTCACCCTCAAGTTCAATTTTCTTCTCATTTAGGCTCTCATAGCTCGATTCCAGCTTCGCAACCTGAACGTTAAGATTCATCAACAGCTCTTGCAGTTCTTTTTCACGTTCTCGGCTTGACCTGAGGTTAGAATCCATTTCAACCATTCGCCGTCTTTGAATTGCAAGATCTTCCTCGAGAATCTTGCGTGCTTCGTAATCTTCTCCGGGTGTGCTTTCCAACACACTCGCTTCTTGCATAGAAACATTTTCACTTCGTTTTGTTATCAGGTTTTCATAGTTGGTTTCCTTACGTCTTAAGTTTTTCTTAAGAGATTCGACCTCTTCCTGGAGATTTGAAGTTCCACGTTTAAGATCTTCGATAGTTTTGTCCTTCTTATCAATCTCGTCTTTGTAGTCATCTATAAAACTTCTAAGTTCGGCCATTTCTTTTTCCAACACAGATGCCTCTTCCCGTTGACAATCCAGCGTTTCTTTCCATTCTTTCAGCTTGTCGTTCGCTGACTCGCGTTCACGGGCAAAGTCTGCCAGTTTCTGCTCCAAATTAGAGTTCTTGAGAATGTAAGAGCGGAGCTCGTCTTGTGCGCGGTCCCTCTCGTATGACACTTTTTGAATTCTTGTCTCGTACTCCGAAATGCTGTTTTGAAGGCTCAGAATTTCTTGCTGTAGTCGGGCCTGCCCCTGTTTAAGTCTTTCACAATCCTCGTTACGGGTGTTTAAACTGACTTTAAAAGACTGAATTTGCTCTTCCAGATAAAGCTTTGATGACTTCAAGTGCTCAATGGTTTCTTCCTTTTCGGTCATCTCTCTAGTCTTCATTTCTAGTTCAAGTTTCGTTTCAATTAATTTCTGTTCCAGGCTCAATACGTCTTCCTTGCTTGCGAGAGAACGATTATTTAGGTTTTCAAGCTGCTTTTCCAACGACAGTTTCTCCCGGTATTCGTACTCAAATCTAACTTCAATGTCAGAAGCTTTACTACTAATACCCATCAATTCTTGCTTAAGATCTTTTTTCTCGCGTTCAGCTCGCTCATTGACACTTTCTAGATCCTGGACGCGTTTGCGCAACATGTTAATGTTGTGCTGCAGTTCGATACTGTATTGTTGTGTTGACTTATGCTCGCTTTCAATCTTAACAACTTTGCTTTTTTGAACCTGGATCTCCTGTTTCAGATAGTTTTCTTTGTCTTGGCTTTGTTTGTAGAGAGTCTCTAACTCAAAGAACCTGTCGTCCACAGGCACCAAGTTTTTGTCTCTTTCAGTTTTGTCTCTGTGCAGATTTGCAATTGTCGTCTCCATTTTGCTCATTTGCGTATTGCGGTGTTGAAGTTCCGCTTCAAGTTCGTGAATATGACCTTCCAGGTTTTCAATTTTCCAGTTGTTTGTTTCAATGTCTTTCTTCAATTCACAAACTTCGTTTTCTATAGCTGCTTTTGAGTTCTTTAATCTATCGAGAACGTTTTCCTTTTCTTTAAGATCTCTAACAAACCCGTCGTTAGTTCTTTCTTTTTCTTTGACTTGGTTTTGAAGGTTGAGAAACTCCTCTTTTAGTTTTCGGTTGGCATTCTGCAACGCATTCTGCTCGTTTTTGTAATATTCCCGATCTCTCTGTAAGTTAACAATTTGCGTTTCCATGGTATTACAGCGATAAACAAAACTGCTTATCTCCTGTTCCATTTCCCCGCGGCCATCTCGAAATCGAGTCATTTCCTTTTCCCTGTTGTCAAGCTTTTGCTGTAGAGTAAGTGTTCTGCGCTCCAAGTCTTGCTTCTCAGCACCATGGCCATCGCAAGTTGCCTTTGCAGCAGCTAAGTCTTGCTTGAGAGTTTCCATTTCTCTTTCAAGACTTCGTAGTTTAGCGTTCAGCTCTGAATTTGAAAGATCTTTCTTAGCCAGTGCTTTATTAAGACTCTCGTTAACTTTCCTGCTTTCAAGTAACTGACTCTCGAGTCTCATAATTTCTTCCTTTGACTGAATCACTTTTCCATTTAATTCATCTAACTGATCCTTCATTAAGAGTTTCTGCCTCTGGAGGATTTCCATTTGTGATTCTAGTTTAGAGCTGCGGTTTCGTACACCATAGAGATCTTCTTCTGCCTTTTCTTTCAACCTCAGTGCTGTATCAAGCTCCTTTGCGATGTCATCCAACTTCTTCTGTGCAAAGTCGGCTCTTCGCCTTTCTTCCAACATCTCCGCGTCACGTCGTTCAATTTCTACATTGTAGTCAGCTATTTTCTGTTCTGTATCGTCAAGCTGATTTTCAAGTTCCTCGTTGAATTTCTTTGTTGACAAGTGTTCCGCTTCTATTGTGGCCATCCTCTTTCTTAGATTCGCGTTTTCGTTCTGAAGTTCGCCGGTTCTCTCACGCTCTATTTCAAGCTCACGTTCAGCACTTTTGTCTTTGCTGCCAATCTTCCGCAGGTTTGCTTCAACAGTAGCGACCTTCTTTTGTGCGTTGCTTTTATCCATTTCTAGAATTTCGCATTTCTTTTTAATGGCCTCGTACATTGCATTCAGACGTGCATGGTCTTCTTCTCTAAGGCCTAGGCTCTGTTGAAGCTTTCTTATTTCATTTTCTGCGTTTTCAAGCTGTTTGCCTTTGAAGCCGAGTTCTCCTTTCGTGGAATCAAAGTCAGATTTTAAAATCATCATCTCCCCGTGTAATTCTTCAATTAGTCCGTCCTTATCAGCTACATCTCTTCTAAAGTCGTCCATGATCTTCTCGCTTTCTACTAGTTGGCTTTGTACAACTACAATCTCCTCGGAGGTCTGCCCTGCACAGCCCTCAAGTTCCTGAAGTTGTGCCTCTAATAATGCTTTACTCTTTAAAGCATCGGCGAGTTCCTTTTCTAAACGGTTAACTTTCTGACTTTGCACCATCAGTTGTTGCTGAAATTCAACTTTTTGTTTCTCGCACACTTGGTGTGATGCCTGCACATCGGAAAGAAGTTTATTCAAATCCTGCAGCTCGATATTTAGACGATCTGTTTCTTCTAAGGAGAGCCTGTGGTCTGCATTAATCTCGTGAAGTTCCTTTTGTGCATGAAGAGTCTCCTCGTGCAGGGCCCGTTTCTCTTCCTCCAATATTTCAACATGAGCTTGAAGCTTAGTATTTCCTTCGACAAAGGAACCAAATTTGTTTTCTAGGGATGTGATGGTTTCGCGCATCTCTTCCATAGCTTTCTCTTTATTTGCAGAGTCTCGTTTGTACCATCCCAATTCTCTCTGTGCTTCACCGGTCGCTGTTTGTGCGGAAGAAAAATCCTTCCTCAGTTTAGCCAGCTTGTTCCTGTTGTCTTCTAGATCCAACTTCAGTTGTTCCTTTTCTTTGTTCAGACTTTCAATGTGACCTTCATATTTGGCAATCATTGTCTTCATAGCAGTTGTTCGAGCTTCGAGGTCATCGTTCTCTTCTTCACCTCTACTAACAGAAGATTTTAGATCAAAGATTCTTCTTTCCGCATGGAGCAGCTGATCCTTAAGGTCATCGATTTCCTGTTGTTGCAGTTGGTCTGAGGATTCAAAGTCAGCCAGGCGGGCGGAAGCTTCGTCTAACCCTGCTAACGCGTCATCCAGCTGCCCTGCAACTTCATTATAACTCGATTCCAAATGAGTTGCTTTCCCTCGAGCTGCAAACAGTTCAGATTCCAGTTGGCTTAACTGAGGTTTCAAATGAGCCACTTGCTGTTCGTGTTCTGCAGCTCTTTGACGCTCCCGCTCTTGATTCACCTCAGAGTTGCTCAGTCGGTTCTTCAAAAGATTCACTTCGTTCTCAAACTCGTCCCGGTCGTGGCCTAAGACTGTACAGATTTCGTCAAGCTCCTGTATTTTCAACTCTGCAATCTCTAGTTCCTTGTGTAAGGTCTCTCGCTCTCGGTCAAAAACTTCCGTCGAGATCTGGTTATTGTTAAAGTCGCGTCTCATGACATTAATTTTGCCTTCTAAGATTTTTTTCTCACTCTCAAGCTGTTCCATTTGATTTGATTTCGCGTTTAATTCCTGGTGGTATATGTCCGCTTTTTTCTGTAAATCGACAACATCCCGTTGAAGGATTGCATATCCTTCTCTGCTTTTTCTCAAGTCATCGCGAAGAACATCAATTTGCCCTTTGAAATCGTCGCGTTGTTTAGTAACATTCTGAACTTGAGCTTCGAACTTGGTTAACTTTAGTGTGTTTTGTTTGTTAGTCTTCTGTAGCTCCCGCTGAATGCTTTCAAATTCTGTTTGACATTCCTTCAATTTTGCCTGTGTCGAAAAGAGATCTTCTTGTAATCCTTCTTTCTCTTTTTGCGAAAATCTGTAATTCATTTCCAGCTCTGACAACTCTTGTTGAACAAGTACAAGGTCGTTGCTGTCGATGGGCTCATCATGTCCGCTAAAGACAAGATCGCTGCTTGCAGCGAGTTGGTCATGCTTTAGAGATGCAATTTCTTTCTCAAGTTTATTTTTCTCTTCTCGAAGTTTTTCTATGATATTTGTCTTGGCAGCAAGTTCTTTTGTCATTGACTCAAGTTGCCATTCTTTCTCTGTCAGTTTTCGCTGATGTTTTGTGGCTTCCTCTTGATGCTTTTTTGCATCTCCACGCAAATCTTTTAACTGTTCTTGAAGCTGTCCTTTTTGCTTCATAAGATTTTCAATCTGTGCTCGAAGTTTATCAACCTAGGATGCAAAAAAAAAAGAAAATCTAAAATAAAAATTTGACTATTTCTGTTATAATCTTGTCATTTGAAGTTTCAAAACTTGTAAAGATAGCTCGATTAAACTTATTTGCAAGTGTTGAAATTAACTGAATAATCGTTGTTTTATTTCAGCAGGTTAAGACGTAATGCCTCATTTTAGCCCGTATAATGCCCCACAATGCCCAAAAAAGTGGTAATAACTTCTGTTTTCTTACAAAAGGTGTCTGATGATTTTCCGACTTTTTTCAGGAGCATTTTGAGTAGTTTACAAATAACGTTTGAACTCTTGTGAGCAGACACACCATGTTACAATTCTTGAGCAGGAATACTTCTTTTACTTTCCAAATACTTTAGGGAATGCATGAGATATCATATAAATTAGTTATTCAATGACTTTTCCTGGGATACTGTGAAAAGTGCCACTTGCCACTTGTATTTTCTTCATATAAACACTCGCCCAAATGCTATATGTTTACGAAAAATACAAGCGACGCGTGGCATGTTCCACGATATCCCACTCGAAATAATTGAACAACTAGTGTCTTCCGGTTTATATATTTAGATGAATAAAATTGGCTCATAGTTAAGTCTTAATTATCCTTTTCTTATCCTTCTAACGTTTTTAAGACCTCCGTTAAGACTTATTATTTTAAACTTGCATTTAATCTGTAATACAGTGTATATATTTTAA
>JAOCNB020102981.1:0-11427 GCA_026546465.2 Palythoa caribaeorum | reverse complement strand
ACAGGCACTTGGGGGGGTGGGGTGTGTGGAAATTATCGGTTATTTGCACCCTCGTAATATCATTAAAATCCTTAAGCAACGAGGACGACAACGCTAATCAGTGACCACAACTCACAAAAATTTACTTCTGATTTGCTCTTTACTTCTTGGCCACCTATATTGATAATTAGTACATGCAAACACAGTAACCTTGGCGATATACGCATTCTGATCGGCTTGCTATCTCAGGCTAGTGGACAATGTCCTCCTCCCCGGAGGTGGGGAATTGCTTGCTTGGTGTTTTTTTCTTAAGCGTGCAATGTATTTTGCGTATTTGTGCTAAGCAATGTTTAAAAGTAATTTCCTTTATGAACAACATAATTCATTTACAGCAAAGGCTGAGCCTCGGTTCAGTGTTCTTAAGTTTGTTCTCAAGTCTTGGGCATTGTCCTTCTTAAATTGTTACTTATTTTAACTTTTGGGAGCAAAATATTATACAGTAGATTTCATTGTCCACGCCGCTTTTCTTCACATATCTTTCAAACTCTGTCTTTACATTCAATATTTTGGGAACGCGCTCCGCTAGGCCTTTGTAAATTATGCCGGCATTTTTTGAGCATTATAGTGAAATTTTGAAAATATGTAAAAACATTTTAGCAAGAAATTTGAGTATTAAGCATTAGCATTTTAGTAAGAAAAAAACCATAATTTACAAAGGCCTATGCCCCACCACGATCACCACATCATGTTTTTATGAAAACTATGTGAAGTAAGCTTTGACACCGGCTAATAAGGTAATTCCATACAAATATTCTTGACGATCAGATTAAAAGTTTAGCTTCTAGATTTATATTTAGAAATGGGCAATGACTGCGCAAACCCTACGTGATCAAGTTTGTTTTCGTGGTCACGTTCATATGTCTAGAGCTTAACATCAGCCTGTCCATAAGTAAAGATAACATTTTCCTTCCTATAATGAGGAAAAATTAATGCCAGAGAAGCAGTTGATAAATTCCTTACATTCTTTTGCAAACTGTTACCTTTCGGTTGCGAAAAAGCCTCGCCTTAAGTTAAACGATTGAATCTGGAAATGTTTTTAAGTTTCCTTTTTCCGAAGTTTCTCAGAACTGTTAAGTTACTGTGAAAAGAAAGAGTACTTAGCCTTTGTTGAATCTATCTTTCAGTAACTGGTTTCCGCAGCTGAGACAATCTTGCTTTATATCAAACTCAATCTTGACAGGATACACGCAAAAATAATTTTCAAAATAGCAGCCTTTGTTAAATCTATCTCTCGGTAACTGGTTACAGCAGCTAAGACATTCTTGTTTTATATCAAACTTAATCTTGACAGGATAAACGCAAAAATGTTTTTCAAAGTTTATTTTCTTTACACTGACCTTTTACTAACATGAACAGAGATGCGACCGTGTAATCTGAACGCTGCATGTCTGTTTTTCAATGTATGTAAACACTTGAACAAATGGATGAGTTAATGTAAAGCCTAGCTTAAAGGCCTCTTACAAAATGCTTTATAGCAAATTTTTTCTCTCTGTTTTCCACATGAAAGACACAAAAAATATTTTTGTGTCAGAATGTGCAGGAGGCTACTCTCTTACAAATATTAATTAAAACACGACGTTTTTTTAAAATAAATTTATGCTACTGGCAACTTTAATACTTCTTAGAAAAAACGAAATTCATAAACATAGCGTGACATAAGACTGCGTAATCTCTAAGACAATGCCGCTCGGATTGACAGTTAGATTACTATAGATAACTAAGGCCCTCCGGACATTCTCAAATCTTAATGGATTGCGTCCACACAAATTCGCGTAACCAGCGAATTAAAAAAAATCCATTCTGGGAAGCGGTTTCAAAAAGATGCAGTTTCGGTGAGTGATTCACCGGATTCCGAAAAGGAGAAGGAAAATGGGAAGCCAAAGGCTGAGGAAAACTGGAAAAGGAGAAAGAGGAGAGGAAAGAGGAGGAGGAGCAGGAGAAGGATGGGGGGAGGAAAAGAAGGAGGAGCAGGAGAAGGATGGGAGGATAACGAGGAGGAGGAGGAGGAGGGAGAGGAGAAGGAGGAGATGTAGAAGAAGGAAAAGGAGATGTTAAAAAGAAAGAGGAGGAAGAGATGCAGAAGAAGAAGGAGATGGTGATACATATATAAATGTAGAAGAATGAGAAGAAGACGGAGAAAGAGATGGAGATGGAGAAAGAGAAGGAGATGGAGAAGGAAAAAGAGAAGGAGTAGTTGGAGATGTAGAAGAAGGAGAAAGAGATAAGATGTAAAAGAAGGAGAAGTAGAAGGGAATGGAGATGTAGAAAAAGAAGCAGAAGGAGGAGGAGAAGAACAAGAACAAGAAGAACAAGATAAGAACAAGAACAAAAACAAGGAGGGGGAGAAGGAGAAGGAAAAGAAGGAGATGGAGAAGGAAATCGATAAAAGCAAAAACAACTTAAGAAAAATCCTGAAGAAGAAAGTGGAAGAGTTGAAAGATTAAAATTATACCATTTGAAGACCTCCTTTCTTAAACCGTTCAGTAATATTATACATTATCAGGCGTTACAACCATGTGCGACTAATACTCCAAAATTTTGTCATCCAGACAAATAATTTTAAAACTTGCGATTGCATTATCTTCAGTGCCAATCTAAAACGCTAGTATAATAACATTATCGTAGGAAAGTTAAAACTGAATGCACTTCTTAAAACAATAAGCTTTTTACCTTTGTTTTCAAATTACCTTTATAATGTGATGTTAACATGTGTAAAACATTTGAGCGAGACGAAAGATGCCAAAGATCTACAATATGAAATATAACATGGCTTTAAACTGACAATTTAAAGGGAATATAAAAACATTCTAAAATTTAACATCAAATATTTAATAAGAAAAACAAAATGTTCTGAAGTTTTAGTTCTTCAACTGAAAAAGGAATACTTTTACATCGAAGGTCCATGTGTTTGTTAGGAAAGAGTTTAAAGGATTTTTGTTACTGTCTGACTAGTACAAAAATTAAGGGTTATTTTTTGTGCTCATTTGACTTTTTAAAAGGGCAAGAAAATAATAAATTAAGATGTCTGTCACCATCTCCATCTTGTTAGGCAGTGAGAATGATGTGGCGCAGACAATAACTTGCTATAATTAAAATATTTTTTTACAATGTAGCTCTTTATTCTTGGATTTATGCTTGGAAAAGTTAAATAAAGATCAACTGAACAAATTTCAAAGTTCTCAAATTTTACTTTTGCATTAGTATTGCGAAAGACATGAAAACTTCTTTGATCTGTTTGAAAGTGGTGATCAAAAATGGTAACCGCCGGATGCCGACAAATTCCAGATTGAAAGTTCCCCTAAGGCAATGTTCAAATTGTCTGTCCTCGTGGTATCTGTTACTCAACTTGTTTTAAAATGTAGCTTTTCTTGATTACTGAGAAACAGACACTATTGTAAATTGATGGCCAAGAGGATTGACCTAACAGAGACGATCACAGTGACAGACATACTCATAGCACTTGAGCTCTTTGTAGCTTTATAGTTGTCTCACTTTACGAGGCTGTCTCATTAGAAACACATTCGTAATATGGAACAGTTTGTTTTACAATTACTGTTGTGAAAGCTACATATAATTAGCAAAAATAATTAAAGTGCTTACTCTGTCGTGCGGCGAGTCCATACGAAGACCTTCAGGCGAGATTTCCGTCAAAAAGTTACCGCGCGCGCATTGCTGCAATTTTTTCTATGAAATTCTAGGTGATCGTATAACGCAATTTCTTCACACAATTTCCTTTAAAGCAGTAAATAATAAAAAAAGCCAAATTATAGTTTCACTAAAATGTAGGCCTGTCGGGAAAATTACTTTTGTCAATAAGGTTTCTAAATGTAGTTTAGAAAGGGGGAACATATTTTTAAGTTCCAGATACTGCAGGTTGTTTTTTTTTCAAATACTGAAAAACATAGAAAATCAGTTACAAGTATTGAATTTCGGCATCATGACATTAAGCAAAAGACATCACTGAAAAGATTCAGCGATAAAAGTTAATGATCTTCAATTCTCTATCATGTTACTTTGAAAACTCCTTCCGAGAAGGACTGTACCCATCTCATTTTCAATGGAAATCATGAACAAAAACCATAGAACTTTTCATGTGCCGAATATAAGGTAGAACTCGAACAATAGAAGTTCATGATGCATGATGTTCGGCACACGAAACGTTTGAATCAAGCGAGTCATCAACGGGCGAGTTGTGTGTTTAAATCCCCACTCGGGGCATCAAATATTTTACTGCGTTTGTCCTTTTAAAAATTACTCTACAGATACATCAGACTCTTCTCTGAAGATGAGCAACTGTGTGTTTATATTTCAAAGGGCAGTCAGTCCACGATATGGCCAAAATGCAGCTTGCTATCAAACACATCTGGTAGTACTTCTCTGGAGGCTCGACAGATTTGGAAGTGGTTCTGCTCGGCATTTTGAGCAATGCTGTTTGAGATACAAACTTTTTACAAGAACCATTAAATATTGAATGCACCTGAGCTGTTAGTAGAGTTGGAATTTAGTGCTTTGAAACTCATAATTTTGAAAATGTTCTCCTTTTCTCCAAACTGTATTCCGCTCACTGCGTTTGACTTATAACAGTAAGTTTGATTTTTATTTTATTTTTTTTTTCAAAATGTCGATAGGCCTTATTTTCTTCTTCTATCAAAATTTTTAGGCTTTATTTTACGAGTAGTTTTGAAACGCGGCTGAAGCTACACTTATCAAAGGTCGAAACAGATGTTCGAGCTACAGAGATTCGAACTGGGCACCTCTAGCACAAAAGGAAGCGCACTAACATAGTAGCTGTGCTACGCCTGATTCTACTCTAAGGAAACCAACGGGAAGAAAACAATAAAGAAACGTGGGAGAAACACTAGCGTTATTGTTTGCTAAAGAACTCTTAATTTTCCTGTTAGTACGTGAAAGCTCTTTGTACTTCATAGTTTATATACAACAGCAGACAAATTGACAAATTGAGCCGCGTTTCTAAACGAAATAATTTACATCTGGACGTTAAGTTGATTGAAATTAATTTTTAGGAATATTTTCAGGTATGATTGAGATTTACAGTTTGGAGTTGACTAAAATAATTAACTTCAACCGGAACGTATTCTTAATTTTTGTGCAATTTTCTGCTTTGGTGTTCTGTAAATTCTTTCCTTATCAGACTGAGGTAGGTATGTTGTTGACTTGAGGAGTGGCTGTGCGAGATGAAGTTGTAACCCGTTTAACCAGTTTCACCAACAAGAGTATGAAGGTTATTAAAAGTATTCAGTATTAATTTCGTTAATTCTTATTAAAAAAATTCGATATATTATGATAACGTGAATATAAATTCCAAAAACATCTTGATCTTATCACTTTCATAGATCTTATCTATCAGGAACAAAATATAGAGTTGAAAAATTCTTTTATCTATACAGATGTTCAAACAAATTTCCTGCCTGGTTTTTAGATTAACTATATATAGCTAACTAGCTACAAAAAAGTAAAATACAAACATGCAATAAATACACAAGCAAAACAAAAAAAATATAGAGAAAAAAATTGCTTAGGAAATCGAAACCCGGCATTTGACTTTACAGATGGTACGCAAGGCAGTTTGTTGCAAGATAAGCTACAAAATTGGTGTTAACGCAATAATCGCTCCTGCAACTTGAAATTCGTAACTAAAATCATTGCGTAAAGTAAAACTACCCTCAGCAACGATTTCTGAAACTTTTCTCATTTTTTTACGGGTGTTATACGCTGCAATGGCTTGTGCAGCTAGACTTGTTATGGTAGACTCATTTTTTTTATATAAGAACGTCTTATTTATGGGCTGAGGCTGATGTTCTTAAATATTTTGGGGATTTTAGCCTTGTTCTGAAAACGTATTTCGGTGTATACGCCTTTTAATAAGAATAACTATATAAGAACGACAATGTATGTGTATGTAAGAAGATACGAGCTATACAAATTTCCATGGGTTTTACTCTAGTTGCAAGCAATGTTGAACTATTCTCGGCCATTCCTCAGCCTCGGGTGTGCTCTTGACATGTTCTTAAACCTACTTCGATTTTGAGCTTGACGTTCTTATAAAAAAAAGGCTCTTATATAAAAAAAGAGTGTATTGCGAGACAAACTACACGAAAAGTTTCCTCGTGTAACTTCACATCACATTCTAAAAGTTATGTGTCTTTGAATTTTGTAAACTGAACAAAGGTACGTTAAATAGTTCCGTTGCCAAATATGACTGATAATACTTGTTGTAATCAGCTTAAAAAGCTGTTTTAGAATGATATCTGTGATTGGTAAAACAGAAGCTAGTCCCGACTCCAAATGAGATAATCTAAAAATTTCGAAAATCTTATCAGCTAAGAACTAAATCAAAAAGTTTGTTTGCTTATCGTAGCGTTTCCAGATTCATCAAAAATCACAGAGTTATTATAACAGGATATGATTGCTTCGGAGAAAACAAAAAGTTCAGTGAAGACATCATTATCAGTTTGCGAAAAGAAGTTAGTATCTGTTGTCTGCACTCCCTGGTGGGCATAAAAACCTTAGATATCATAAAATATTTACAACAATGCCGATACGTTTCAGCGGTTAAGGTTTTTTATGTTCTTCGGAAAGGAGCTTGAAGACCAAATGCAAACATGGGGTTTTGATAAAACACTGGACTTGAACTTTGCGTGGGCAAGAAAAATGAAGTGGCATATTGCCACGGAGTTCGCTTGTTCCACCCATAATCTTGAGACAAAAGACTACGAGTTTATGAGTCTTGATTTAAGACCTTATATACTAATGAAAAAGAACACCGGAATATCATATGCAATACTTTCTATATGTCACTTTCTAATCGTCTGACAAATCCTACATCACCATTTTTCGATCATTAACTTGGCCATTCATGAGTACTTCGAGGAATTCCGTAAACTTTACTTTCAGCTATTTTCTGCTTTTCAATATCGTCAAATCCTCTCAATATCATGAAATTTTACAATTAGGGCTAAATCATCTGCAATGGAAAATATAGCTCCCAAAATGAATAGTGAATCATACTATAATGAATATTTGAAAACTTTATATTGATCAAGAGCGATAAGATATTATAAAATATCTGCCCCGACAGCTGCGCACGCGTCTGCTAAGAAAAATTCACCGTCGAAATCATGTCTGCTATTCATGCCTCATCTAAGTTCATTTTTTCACGAACATTACTCCAGGTTTGTTTGCTTGATAATGCCATGTTCTTTGCGCTTAAATATCGGCAAGAATTGGAACAACCTTCGATAGCGAAAAAATCAAAATTTGATGGATTAGGTGATAAGATTGGCATTAGTCCAACAATAGAACTCATTTATAAAGCGAAAAAAAATAAAAGGTCAAAGGTCGAACTACTAATATTTGGGTGGATTCCCGAGGCAAGTTCCTATAACTTGCTGACACTTCCGTCTGAGTTGAAAGAACAATTTGTTGTTCCGAAAAGGCAAAATGTAACGCGATACCGTATCGATGTTCGCTGTTGGAATCCTAAACTGAATGTTGTTTTTTTAAATTACATTTGAAATTACTTGATTAAACAATACCTCCACAAAGCGCCAGAATAGTTTGTTTGTTTTTGTTACTATTAACCTTTGATGAGTGGCGTTTCCTCCAGGCTGAACACGCAAAGCAGATCTGGAACTTTGTCATTGTTTATTTATATCACGCGCACAGAAGACATGGCGGCATATCAAGACAAGAAAGATGGGAAATAAAATCAGATGAATTACTCACAATATCTTTCGGTTTGTCTTTCTTCTTCGTTATCACCTTGACTAGGTCTCTTTTTGATATCGTTAACAGCAATGTTAACTACCTCGACTTCGTTGTGATTATAGAGAACATTGTACAGATCGTCATATGTGAAAGTGTAGCGCTGTAATGGCGGAGGGGTCCTGGGGACAACTTGTCCACCCTGATTCGGACTTGTTGGAACAGGAAACCTTGGAGTCATCCCGGATTTGGTCGGTGTCTGTATCAGGAAAAATAATATTTTAGTTACCACTGCCTCACGTCTTCAAATTATTCATCAAAAAATAAAACTTACTGTTCAAACCTAGGGGATAAGTGCCCGTACTTTTAAATAGAAAACAAGGTTTCTGCATGTCATTGTACGCCATTCCGTGCGACAAAACGAAACAGCTGCCAAAAGGCAAGTATTAATTAATTTGATTTTTCGTGCACTTTACATTTGTTTACTTAGACATGTTGTTCTTTCCACTACGTGCACCGCCTTTCTGCAGTTGTTTTACACTCTTGTGGCAGCAGTAACAGAACGATAAATGAACGAATTTTTGAAATCCTAAACTAAGAGATTTAAAATGTGTCAAACCATGCAACAGTGTTCTGATGTTACGAGAGAAAACAAAGAGCGACAACCGCTTAAGTAAGAATGTTAGCTTTGAATCAAAACATCTTTTGAAGAAAAATTGATTGAACAAACATACTTTATTGTTCCTAGTGATAAAGAATCGCGGTCCTACACAAAACTTGTTTCTTTTCTGTCAATTTATAATCGATGATTGCTAGAGGTTCAGTTGTGAGTCCTAAAGTTGAAATTTGCCAGAATTTTCTTATTCAAAGTTTTGCCATCAAGCTAACAGGCTAACAGTCCAGCTTCAAATACATTAAATTACAGTGTTATTTCGCTATTAATCATGCAAATTTACTTCATTTCTTGTTATGTTGTCAAGTAGTCTGAGCACTACTTTAATAAAAGAAAACTTCGATATTTCCTTTGGTTCTGAAAACAACGGAATAATTCTTTCTTTTAATTTTTAAGAAATCGCGAAAAAAGCAGTCTCCGTTGCTTCGGTTTCTGTCTTACAACGAGTACTTCATGAACTACGCAGCAGCTTTCAGTCACTATAAATCGCATAGTGATAAATGTTGACAGAACAAGTAATTTCATACTTAATGGTCAGACATACTCTTATGAAATGCTTCGTGTAATCAGAAAATTTCAATCTGGGAACGTGTGATAACTCCTGTATAAGCTATGCATTGAAGGAGTTTTTCATAACCATCACGAATGTACCAAATTCGTTTTCAGTTTGTGTTTTCTCTCTCATTACAAAAACAGTCGAGTTCATCCTCTTCAGAAGCTCATATCGTGAATGGTTCATCTTTTAAACAAAAGGCTATCCACTCAATTCTTACCATGTATTCATGTTCCATTGCTTGTATTCACTTGTTAAAATTCCGTGTTTTGGTCGTTCAAGTCGCTTGTATTTGTCAGTAATTACGGCGCTATTCGTCCTCACGAAACAAAGCTTGTGTCTGCAAGCTTAGCACCCACAGCAGTCTACCTCAAATAGTTTCCGAATTCCGCCTCTTAACAAACAGTCTCTCTTCACTCATCGGCCTCCCGTACATTTTTTCTATGCTTCTAACTTCTTTACTATAAAGGTCCCGCTCTAGAAAATCCGGGACTTGTCAATCACAAGATCTGTGATGTCAAAACTCCAGTTCAATTGTGATCTGCGAAACTATTTCCGGCCGAGGCAGCTTCGAGTCATTTAGCTAACGCCAAAAAGCATATGTTATCATGATTTTCTATCTTTTGCCAGACGTCACGCTGAATGATCGTGAAATAGGAGAAGAACTATTCAAACATTCCATTTTAGGCGAATATTTTTCTCTTTTGTTTTCAACTGTCACCTCGTCCTTACAGCCACGCAATCTAAACATTTTATCACTATTGTTTATTTTCATGAGTTTGGAACAAAGATGGACATATTTTTAAGAACTCCTAGAAACACAGCTGATGCTACATTCTTATAAAAAAGCAGTTTGTTTTTTGTAATTTTTCGGGCGTCAAAACAATCCGCCTGTATCTGTTTTTATGTTATCAACACTACGGCACAATATCCGGTTTTTGTGGTAAGATGGAGTGAATGCTGATAGGATTCTCGCCCAGTTCTTTCGTAATGTGCACTGTAAAACCAACAATATTCAGAGTATAGTAGAAGACTGAAAACTCGGGACGTACATAGCCAAAGTTTACTTTCCCATTTTTATATGGAAAGCAATACTACAGAAAAACTGTAAGACAGGCTATTCAAACTCGTTACAAACTAGTTATGCTCGCGGTAGAAAACTGCAAAAAATCTGATTGTATTACAGATCATCCAGTTTGCCAGTTGAATGAACTTCAACAACACAACAAGGAGGGATTATTCTTGAATGACCGAAAATACTTTTCTCAAAACTAAATGGTAGAATATTAATGGCGTTGCACTCATTTAACTAATTTTAAAAGAGTAGAAGAACTAAGAAGTGATATTTTTTTCAAAACCAAGTTTAAAAACAAGTTGGAAAGATAAACTGGAAGATGAATTTCATTACAAACTTCCTTGTTTCATGATCACAGTACATAGGAGTCGTTGATGGGAAAAGAAGAGCGCGACAAGTAAAGAAATGCGTCTAGGTTTACTGGAAGGAAGAAAACAAGAAATAACAAAAATAAACAAAGGGAATGTTCTTATCTGGCTGCAGATTGAATCACAAGATTTCGAAGCTGAGGTTTTGCCGATAAGGAAGCAAAACACCGCGCGTGTGATAAGTCGAAGTTCGTGAGAACATGCGAAAGTTGCTAATTTTAAGATAAAACTATTATTATCTCTGATTACACAGAATTCCAACTGACAGATCTTATCACTTCTGGTAGGTAAATAAAACAGTCATTTTCTTTGTCTTTCGTGTAATAAAAAACTGAAATGGTTCACGCTTTTTTATATAAAACAATTTTACAATAACAACAAGGCTCAAAATGACCAAAATTTAGAACAATTTTAAAAGAACAAGCTCAGGCTGAGGTTCGATAACTCGGAAAATTTTTCTGGTAAAAAAATTGACTGCAACTCGTAATTTAACGTAGCGATACAGCATAAAACATGAAATTACGATTCACTGTAATCTGAGCCCTAAAAACTGTTCAACAAATAATGAAGGAAGTTCGCAACTAAATTCAGCCGTACAACACGTTTGTGATACGAGACTTTTCGTTTTCCTATACCTTGTTTCTATTTTCTTTTTATTCAATAAAAACCGCTCACAGATATAAACACAATAAGAACAAATTGAGGTTAAGTTCTTCAAAATATTAAGGGCAATTACTGAAATAGCCTCGCCAAAATTTACTGCCTATACTGGTTTTTATATAAAAAAGCGTGTGTATCCATGCTGAATCGATTTCGTATTAATAAAAACCTCTTTGTATTTTTGAAGAATCTCGGTACGGTCAAGCATTAAACAAACAATCTGTTTTATCGTTTAATAATATGAAAATTGCCAAATTAAAATTTAAGAACATGTTAAGAACATGCTGAGGCTGAGAAAAGGTGAAGAACATTTATTTATTATGATAACCTATTG
>JAOCNB020102901.1:0-11428 GCA_026546465.2 Palythoa caribaeorum | reverse complement strand
TTCAGGCAGGATCTATCTTTAGAGACATGGCAGTTTCAAGGTGAATTACCCTGGATAACATACATGTAAACAGGATAGCGTGGCGTTTTGTATTTTTGCTGGTAAAACAACCGAAAAGGTCGAAAGCGCAAAAAGTGGAAGGGATGCAGCATTCTAGCCTGACTTTGGGGACATCGCGCATCTTCTGTTCCAACACCTATCCGCGAAGACGTCGTCACTTCACATAAGACGCTATTGCGACGCTGACGGCAGACGAACTACCGATGATCCAAAAGCCTTTTGATCATATCTTGTAGAGGGTGGTCCCTTTGCCTTGATGCTTCATCTACTCGTGAAAGTGTTTAATCAAAAGTGGCGACGCATGGCTTCCCTCTTGCAGTATCGCTGGGTGCTTGAAGGCAAAGGGCAGTTCTGCGTGCTTGAGAGGACCACAGACCCGCAGAATGCCCCCGTCATTAATGAAAAGATTTAACGTGTAGATAGTGCCATGCGAATTAAGGCTGTTTTTGATATTCTCTAATTCATACCCATCACTTTATCTAAGGATCTTAACTTCGTCTGCAAAGGAATGGGCTTGGGCTGAACGGATTAGCGTTCTGGCTGTTTTTTTAAGGTTGTCGATGTTGACTCGCGAGTCGAAGATATCTCTTTGGGTTAACTCTATTCTTGCGTTTTGTTGATGTTCTTGATGCATATGGCTACAGCTCTCGTTGCTCTGTGCCAGTCAGAGAATTGCTCAATCTTTTCGGCAATATTAGAGATCTCCTAGCTAACTCTTGCTGAACAGACAACGATAGTAAGCTCCAAACGCGGGATCATTGCTGGTTTTTAAGGGGGCGACTCTAGACTTGCCTATAACATACGCACAATGGATCTGGTCATGTTTGTCTATCATGCGAAGACAGCTACATTGGGCGTAGCTTTTAACACTGGCGTCTGAGAAGTGGTGGAGTTCTGTTTTCACTACGTGGCCAAAGTTCTCAAATTTGTAGCATCGAGGGATCGGAATACACTGCACTTTCTCTTTGGGTATTGGATCGTTTGAGCCCAGGTTTTGACGGCAAAGGTCTTGAAGAATGGACTTGCCTTTTAACAGGAGTGGGTCCTCAAAACCTAATGGGTCAAAGTGGAACTTATAGTGGAGAGAATTCCTCGCCTTGTGCATGGCTTGTCTTGAAGTATAATCAAGAACCGGACACAGTCTAAATATATGCACCACTAGATCCCTAGAGTGCGCTCTACTGGGAGTGAGTCAAGATCCATGTCCATTTTCCTTATACCTTCAGCTCTGTCAGCTTCTGGGATGCTCTTTATCTCGAGATGAAATTGTGTAGGGTGAAGTCTCCCTTTCTGTACATCCGCTTTATGTCACAAATAAGCGAAATTGCTTTTTCAGCTAAGAAGACGGACAGAAGTTATCATCCTCATAGACGTCCTTTCGCAGGAAGTTTGCGACGTTGGGCCGAACTCTGCCTCGTTGTCGTCTGCGGGAGGTCTTCTGTTTGAAGTTTGCACAACCTTGAGAAGATGTAGCATAAATTACGAGTCTTGTCATCCGATACTCTTGCGGTTCTTGTTTTGCTTCTCCATCTGGCCACCAGAGGAAGCGCAGCAGGTCTCTGTGCTCTTGGTTGACTTTAACCTGATGGAACATGCCCTCGATGTCACAGGAGAAAGCTACTTCCTCTTGTCGAAATCTACATAGCACACCCACCAGGTTGTTAGTCAAATCTGGGCCCTAAAGAAGTATCTTGATAAGCGGCATACCCTTGTAAAGGCTGTACAATCGAAAATAGAACGGACCTTTCTTTTCTTGGTGCTGTACAAACCGTGATGAGGGATAAACCATGCGTTTCTCTTTGTTTGAACTTTATCCGATTTCTCGATGTACGGTACTTTTTCAGCGTACCCATTCTCGATGATTTTATTCATGAACTTAACATATTCTTCACGATGCTTCTCGTCTATTTTGAACTTTTTCTTGAGGTAGCTTAGGGGGTGCACAGCGACATTTTTATTGTTAAGGAGAACTACATGCTCTTCCTTGAGGGAGAGTGGCACTTCCTAATGTCCATCATCTGTTTTGTGAAATCCCCTTTTTGCCATGCATAGGAGGTTTCGATCTTCCTTTGAAAGGCTTTTGTTGTGCGTGTCTTTGCAATCCGTTGGTCGGTTCACTCGAGACAAAATTGAAGTTCCTGTTGGTATCTCCAGATACTGTGTGTGTGCGATAATCCTATTACGTACAAGGCGATTTGTTGTCGTTCGAGGTAATACTGGAGGAGCTGGTTGGCCAACCACACACAAACCGAGGAGTGTACGGACTGCTTACTAATCTTCGATTTTGCCTGTTATCACCCCTCGCGGTTTTGTCGCCATTGGACAGCTCGAGCTTGTTAGTAGGCCTATCTCTAGGTTTTCATCTAGCTGTGGTATTCTTTCCCATATTCTTTTCAGATGTGGCCACCGGTTTCCTACTTCTGGGGTCGGAATTTGATTCTTTCTTGATGTGACAATATCTCTCGTGTACGCCTTGGGAAGTTCAACTCTTGTTCGTCTCTCGGGGCGCTCCGCTATCGAGCTACTTCTACGGGTTACGGGTATTATCTTTTGGCCATGCAAAGTTCTAAATCTGAGTGTTGTGTCATTTTCTCTGACTCCTAGTTTTTTCTTTACTTTACTTGCTACGAACTTTGGTTGACTAGTGTCGTCTAGAAGAGCATACGTTCTAATCTCCCTGCTGGGATTATCTTTGTGATACAAAATAATTGGAACGATGCGACAAACGGTACTACCACTCACCTCCTCCGTTGAAATGAGTGCGACGCTTGCAGAATTTGAATTTGAAGGTTCAATAGAGGCGATCGACTGAGGAGAGAAATTGTGTGACGATACTCGGTTATGTTCTGCTTGCTTCTAGCGTGACTTTAGTTTTAGAGGGGGTCCATGTAACAAATTATTGTGCCTCTTACCAGTCTCACTACAGGCCGGTTAATTTGGACGAACAGTCAAAAGAAACTTGACCCTCTTTTAAACATCTGAAGCATAGCCATTTGTCCTTTATGATATCGTTTTTTTTGTCTACTCCAGCTTCAATGAAAGGGCTGCACTTCGTTATCACATGTTCTTCGTGGCAGGCATGGCAGAACTGATGAAGCTTTTGTGCAGATTTTGATCTTTTCCGTTCTTGTTTCTTCACAGTGACACCAGTGGTGGCCTTGATCGGTTCCGCCTTGTTGTCTCTACTGTGAACGATTACTATCTCTTGTAGGGCTGTTGTAATTTTTCTCTCCTTTTTGAGTGCGTCTGGGGAAACACTGGTTTATTGCCGAGTCGGTTTCGTCTTTCATAAACCGAACCAAATCTTCAAATTCAATTCTACGAGTCTCTTCTCCTTCGTGTGTGCTTCGTGGGCTGAGTAAGTTCTGCACCATTTAACGCCTGTACATGACCGTAGCTTGGTGGAGATACACTGTAGTGTCCTTGTTGAATTCAGCTCCGACATTTAATTTCATTGTTTTCATAGCTTCTCCACAGCGAACAAGAAAGACTGAGAATTTCTGGAGTCCCTTACTATCTCCATTGCTGATCTGTTTCCAACCTACAAGTTTAATTTTGTAATCCTTAGAAACTACTACAGGGTTTAACCGAAGCGATGATCAAGTAACTTCTGGGCCTCTTTGTACGTCCTGTCTGAGCTTATTTCAAGGAAACCTCGGATGACTTCATTTGCCTTGCTTGTCGTGTATTTTTCAAGGAGAAGCAGTTGGTCCTTATCATAAGGAACATTAGAAACAACTATACTATTAAATGCAGTCACGAAAGCAGGGTATTCGAATGAATTGCCGGAGAACGTCGGAGGTTCTTTGACAGGAAGGTGATATTTTTTTGTTCATCAATAAGCACTGAACTCAACAGTAATTTCAGGGCTTTAAAGTTAAGCGCAGAGTTTGTATATGATGATCGATTAAAGTTCTGCAGGCTAGAGACTAATTGCATGGTTAATTTCTTGATTTGTTTTCGAAACAAAGGGAGGACTGTCAGGATTAATTTTCTGTTTTACTTTGGCTCTATGAATTTGTGCACGACTTATGTCCTTTTTAAAAATTTCGACTTTTATTTCCTGTTTTGTTTTTCTATTATCTGGGATTTCTCTGAATACATTTTCCTCGTTCTATTTTTTCTGTAGTTTCAGTTGCCTGAGCTCGTTTTCTCTTGCCAGGAATTCCATTTCAATCTTAACTTTGGCAGCCTTTGCAGCGGCGCCCGTTCTTGCTTGCAAAACCGAACGCTCGGAAGGGTTACGCGAAGTAGTTTCGGAGCATTTCGATTTAGCTTTTAAAGCCTTTGATACATGGCTCGACGGGGCACTATATTGGGTGATGAACGATCCCCTTTCACGCCGCTGAATCTGTTTACAAATCTTCATTCTTTTTTCAATGAATTACCTATCCCTAACATTGAACCACCGATACGATTGGGTCCTTTTCAGAAGAACTATTGAGTAGGCTTTCATAAGCGAAATGAGCTACGTTAAATTCCTATTGCAAGGAATCTAATTCGTTTTGTAAAGCTTCTAACAAACATAGTTCTGTTTCGGGGTTTTCACGAGAAAACTTTAATCTATCTTTCTTTTCAGTTTTCTGTTGGCAGTTTCTCTATTTTAGGCTCTAAGTTCTTTTAAGAAGACCTTTCCTTTCTCTGAGAACTTCTGTTTTCTACGCGAACTTCTAACATTGAGTTCTGACTGAGCAACAAGCGCCGTATTCTCAAGAAGATTGACAGAATCTTTGACACTAAATATTGCTAAATCCTTCGGTGCCAACACAATGCTCATTGTGATCAATGACACTTCCAAAGTTCAAACAATGTACTGGTGGCACTTTTAGATAACACAAACGATGTTTTACCGTAACGCTAGGCTGGATGTTTTACTGCTCGTGTAGAGTCAGCAATCAATGATATCGGCTTTGACGTTGTCGGTGACTTATTGACGATAAACGAACGTAAAACATCGGTTCCTGCTTGCGCTGTAAAAGGCCAAAAGTTTCTCCCTGAAACTTGAAATTTAACGAGAACTAAAGCTCAATCTGCTGTAAAAAGCTGCTAACCCTGACTATACGTGGCAACGTGTGGACCTAATGACGCAATGCTAAGCAAACAAAATTAAAGAATAGGAAACAGCAAAAAATAACTAAAAATAAAAGGAAGAGCCACGGTTTGCTGTTCATTGTATGCATTGTCTTTTAATTCCCATTGCCAGTGTGCAGGATTTTCAAAACATACTTTTTAATGAACTGAGAGCTGCTTTGTTCCCATTCCTTCCTCTTGAACTCAAAAACAATTTGTTGTAAATCAGAAACGTTTATATTTTTACATCCTGGTAACTTCCGACTGATATCAAGGGCGTGTTGGCTATATCTTAGCGCACCACTGTAGTCACCCAGTTTATAATGTGTTGCACCAATGTGATGGTATGACAAAGCAGTGGACTCGTTATCTTCTCCTAGTAACTTCAATCTGATATCAAGGCCGTGTTGGATATATGTTAGTACACTTCTGTAGTCACCCAGTTGAAAATGTGTTACACCAAGTTCATTGTATGACGAAGCAGTGGACTCATTATCTTCTCCCAGTAACTTCAGTCTGATATCAAGGGCGTGTTCGTGACACCTCATTGCACTACAGTAGTCACCCAGTTGATAATATGTTGCACCAAGTTCATTGTATGACAAAGCAGTGGACACGTTATTCTCTCCTAGTAACTTCAGTCTGATATTAAGGGCATGCTGAAAAGCTTGCGCAGCTTTTTCGTAGCAGTTAATTGATCGAAACGAAGCCCCGTGAACTTCATATCGCTCGGCTGTATTCAAAGTGTCACCTTCGTTTTCATGTTGTTTTTGGGTATTTTTGATTTCGTCTAATAAGTATTTTTTTATGAGTGCAACGGATTTTGTAACTTTACAATACTGAGAAAGAATGTACAGTACTTTTGCATGAAATGGCTGGTTGCTGCTTGTTTGCTCGCTTATGTTCTGGGTTTGCTTACCAGTAACAATGAATTTCATTTCCGGAACGTTTTCGCAGAGTACTTGAGCATGGTGCAGTTTTTGTTCTGCTTTATCGCATTCATTCTCCATCTTGTAGTAGTCCGCTAAAATACGCAGTGATATCAATTGTATTACAAGTAGGCTTTGAATCATCGTAGATGCATTAAGAAGGGAAACGCCTTTCTCAAGCATTGCAGCTCCTTCCTCGTTTCGGGATAAAATAAGATTTCTCAATCCAAAGTAGCAGAAATATTTTCCTTTCGTTTGTGGCGACACACAGGGAAGTTCTTCAATAACACTCTTTGCCTCAGACAGAAGTTTGTCCGCATCGTTCTGTTTCCAATGAAGAAAACCAAATGCTTCAAAAATCAACAATTTAGCGTAAAGCTCTGAACTTAAACCAATATTCCTTTGACAACCTTGTTTATGTTTCTCAATTATTTTCTTAAATAATGGAGCATCATTAAACATTACACTGTACCAAAAAATCTCGATGTCTGCTAGTATTTCAGCGGCTTGACGATAAGTTTGAGAACACGAAGCTGCGTCAAGCATACAGAACATGATACTGTCAAAATTTTGACGAAAGTGTTGAATAGCATTCAGGGACTGTCCCGTTAAAAAACTTTGGTTCAGTTTTTCCATTAATTGAAGGAAATATTGATGATGTTTCACACGGGACTCTTCTTTAATCAATCTCATTTCAGTGATGCTTGCTGCAGTTTGCTCCGCGTAAACCTCTAATAGAGTGTGGAAGTAGTAGCGTTTTGAATGATCGTCATATTCAAGAAGAGATTTTCGTCGAAGCACTGCCAACTTCATCTTTGCGTCGATAATTGAATTACAATTTAGGACAGCGGCAGCAGCCTCTGCATCAAAAGACCCTGGAAAGACGCTTGCGGATATAAATGTTTTTTGGAATTCCGGAGATAATTTTAAATACGAAAACTTAATAATTTCTTGTAATCGTTCTTCGTCTCCACAGTCTTCTCTATCAAGGATTTTGAGAATGTTTAATTTCTCGAGGTCACTGATTATTTCCTTTGGCAACACCTTGTCCTCTGTTATCAGCCTCGCCATAAGGCATATAGCAAGTGGCGCGTGGCCACATACTTTGCTCAGTTTCGAATAGTCTTGTTCACAACAATCATGTATTCGTCTTGTAAGTGCTTGTAGCAAATATTTTGAATCCACTGGCTGCAAAGTTCCGATTCGAAAGTTAATCATTTTGAAAGTAAATCTATCGTACCCAATATATTCCCGAGATGTGCAGAGAATTTTAAGTTTGGGACTGACCATGAAGTAGTCTTCAAGTTTTTGCATGAAATCTCTTTTCATGTTTTCACTTGTTGAAACTAAGCTATCAACGTTGTCAAGGATTAAAACCGTATCATTGGTCAAGCCACGAAGACAATCAATAACGCTTTTGTTTTGTAAATTTTCGAAAAGATGATTCCTCAGCATATTTAGTATTTTCTCCTCCAACATTTCAATACTATCTACTCCGTTAAGTGGCACAAACCAGATTGTGATTCCTTGTTTCTGAAGCTGGTGGCCAACGCCTTTAGCAAGGGTCGTTTTGCCAAATCCCCCGGAACCCCAAATAGAAAATAACCGAGTGGATGAGTCAGGTGTATTTTCATTTAAAAGAGCAGTTAGTTGATCGACCTCTTTGTCACGGCCTGTAAAATTAGGAGCCATTGGAGGAAGAAAACTTTCTGGAACAGCCGCTTGGGGACAACCTGCATCAAGAGGCATTATTATCATTCATTACTTGAATTATATCATGTTAACTGCTCTGCATGGCTGCCATTGTTAGTGTGAATTCAACCAAACTCACTTCCTAATTTTATCATTTCCATTTTAACGGCTTTACTTGGGCAAGTCCCACACCAAATCAGACATGTATAATACGATTATCTTTCCAACTATTAACTCTTCATAAACCTGCCCGTTCTCTCCGTTCCTCAAGATCCTATAATCTGTCCGTTCCTGGACTAAGAACTGCTACGTGCGGCAATCGTTCTTTGGCATGGAACGAACTCCTACAGTCTATTAAGCTATCTGAAACCTTGAATTCTTTTAAAATTAAACTTTAAAACGCATCTTTTTAACATTGCTTATAACTTCTAAAATAATAATTTTTAATAATATATTATTTTACTTCTTGAGCTGATTTTGATTTATTTCAATATTTATTGATTTTAATGTAGAAAGTATTGAGACTTTGGTGTGATGAGTTCTTAAGAACTGTAATATTATTATTAATATTAATAATGTTATAACATAGTAAAAACGTATGGATGCCATGTGGATCCTTATCTAGGACATCTATAATGATGTTATTTTGACGAATGTCATATCCTGGGAACTGCTGCTTAGGGTTACCGTATACCTTCAGGGGTGTTTTGCGTTAAAACGATACAGCGCGTCTGTTTTAAACCGTAGATACCTAAACCCATATATCAAATTAAAGCTTATAGAACGGGCTTTCGAACTATACTATACTATATTTTGAATTAAAATGAATATTTTTTTACGTTTTCTAAAAACGAGGGACAGAGTCGCTTTTCGAAAGTTACAAGTCTTAGCACGATTATTGATACTTTAAAATAATTTGATCAGTCTACCAGTTTCCAGACCAAAAGTGCTAAAAAACATGTCTGCATTTTTTCATATTTAATTTCAGAGGAAAGTTACGGCGCTTTTTCGATTTAGGGTTTTAAAAAAGTCTGTAGACCGCGCAAAAGTTGCTCTAAAAAAGTTTCTCTAAAAATTAAAAAATCGCAGACATGTTTTTGTTCTTCATATGTTGATGAAGTTACTGTGCAAATTTTAGGAGAAACGAACAAATTCCCTTTGACTTGGGACTCGCGAAAGGCGACTTTTACGTTCGTTTTTAGAGAACGTAAATAAATTTGAAAATTCCTTTTAATTCATAATTTCTAGTATAGTTTAAAAGCCAGCTCATGCAATAAGTTTTAATTTGATATATGGGTTTAGGTATCTACGGTTTAAAACAAACGCACTGTATCGTTTTGACGCAAAACATGCACCCCTGAGCTGAAGGCTGAAGGTATACGGTAACCGTAATGTATGCCGGGTTCCGGGGGAAACTGTTAGTTTTGTTTTCTCGAGAATCCTGAGGGAGACATGGCAACTCGAGGGAAACAAAACTAACTAGCATCCCGAGGGACTATAAGTGCTTTGTTTCAGATTTAGATTTTCTCTTAAACAATCATATGGCAAAAATAACAAAAAGAAACGGCACAAAACTTCTTTATTCACAATCGTCAATCCCGCTGAATGAATATTAGGTCTTAAATGACTTAACTTTCAAAATTACAAATGTTTCGAAGTACATAAAAAAGTCACTTAACTGATATACTTTAATAACTTCAATAACAAATACAAAATCATCAGTCGTAAAAAATGGTAAAAATTACAGTCTCCTGGCTATGAGATGCGAAATTCTGCATAGTAATAGGAAGTTTGCATAGTCATAGAAGTTTGGCACTGTGTTTCTTCCAAGAGAATTTTCACTTGTTTGCTTGAATGCAAACACGTGAGCATGCATGTGTGCACGTGAATGCCTGTTGAACTTGAAGATCACGCCATTTTGAATTCAGTCATGCACTAATCACGTGCTGTTGTAATCGCACGCGGCAACAACTGCATCTGTGCACTGATGCATTCACGTGATGGGAAACTTTTGGTAATTATGATACCATAAATAAACTGCACAATTGTATCCCAGTCGGGATACATTGAATTTGATCAGGGGCACGTGAACAAGAATCAACCAATCACAGTGCCCGTTTTGTTGAGCAAAAGTCTAGGTATATTATATATATATATAATAATAATCTATCATTGTTTCACTTGCGAACTTTTTCTGCGCAGTCCTTAATTCTTGTCACTACAATACATAGGGCGAAACAACCTATGGCCGAGCGAACAGGCACCGGGCGAAAAGACTTGTTACCATTGAAAAGCTCGTAGATTCATTTAGCTAAACCGATGACAATTCTTCTTAAGTACTGTTTAGACGGATCGAAGTCACACAAATCTGTTACTGCTCTCGTGAACACGGCTAACTCTTGCACAGAGTCGGGAGCGGAGTATTTGATAAGACTTACAAACTTAACATAAACCGACAAAAACTTCTTCACAAAGAACAACAGTTCGGGATACGAGGACCAGCAGAAACAGTAGTCTTCCTTAGTGCACATATTGGACAGCAATGCTGAGGAAGGAAGGGGGGCCGGGGGGGTGTTAAAACCATGAATAAGAGATTGAATATTGAATTTGGGGTTGAATTTTGAATATGGGTTGAATATTGAATAGATTTGAACTTTGAATAGAGTTGAACATAGAATAAGGGTCGAATATTTAACATGCATGATTATATTGATTAAGATTGAACAGTTGAGTATGGGTTTAAATAAAAAAATTACTGGCGGAAATGTTCGGAAAATTTCGGAAGTACTTTAAAATTGCGCGTTTTTTAAGTAATTTGGCGAGTTTTGAAGATTAATATTTTTAGAACATCAAAATCCAGGAAACCGGTCCGAATACGCGCGTATATGGCCCGTACGGCCAAATACGCATTTTGACAGACCGCGCGTGAACGAATCAGAATGCAGGAAATTACAAGGTCATATGATAATATTGAATATTGAATATTGAATATGGGGTTAAGTATTGATTAAGGTTGAACATTGAATATGGGATGAATATCTGATAGGTTGAACTTTAGATAACGGTTAAATATTGAAAATGGGATGAATACTGAATAAGTTCTTGATTCGAATATTACTACACCCAGCACGGCAGAGCCAACGCCCGTGACCAGTTTTAAGCATGCATGTTCTATACATCTACCTTTTACCCTTCCCAAGGTGGTACCATCAACACGACAGTTTACTTCGCATTTTCACATTCAAGCCGAGAATCTAATTTTAAGCAATGTACACTCAGCCACGCAAGTCTAATTTGGCGCTTACACAGAAATATCCGTTTTTATATATAAGAACCAATAAATTTCGGCTGAGGCTCGGTTGTTATTAATTTCCTGACGACTCCTGCCTAAATTTGTTTTCACATTGTTCTAAATAAACGCAAATTCCACACAGTAGATAGATAGTATCTTAAACGAAACATTGTACTACCCGCAGTTAGCTGTACGTAACACTTAAATATATATTTTTTTTTATTTTAGTTGTCCTGATGAAGGCTTTTCAATAAAGCCGAAAATTTGGCAAAGGAACAATTTGTGTTTGTGCCAGTTTATTATTTAATTATATATATATATAATTTGAACGAAGTGGGTAAAGGCCTTGAAAGTCCGCTCACTTATCGGCGCCCTTCAGGAGTAC
>JAOCNB020102900.1:0-19322 GCA_026546465.2 Palythoa caribaeorum | reverse complement strand
ATGGGGTACTTCGGGGTGAAAAGTATAGGGATGCTTTTCGGTAAAAATTACCCTAAAAATACCTAACAGCATATATAGACTTCAAAAAACGCAGGAGGAGATCGAGGAAAACAACTTGCTCGTTTGTTTTTGCACCTCAAAAAATACCGTTTTTCTGCAATAACCTTGATTTTTTTCTGAAAACACCTAAAAATACCAATTTGCTAATTTTGACGCCAAAAAAAATACGAAGAAAGCCCCTATCATACCAATATAGTGAGTATCCCCAGGGATAAAATATAATTAAAGATTATACGTTTCTAGCCTGCGTAGCGGCCTTCAGGGGGACTTGGGCTTGGGCTCTTGAGGGACTGGGGGAGAGAGGGGAAGGAAGTCCCAGTGTCCAGTCCCTCAAGAGCTCAAGCCCCAGTCCCCTAAGAGCCGCTACGCGGGCTAATACGTTTCATGATTTAACGTGTAACAAACAAAGTTCTTGACGATAATGTAGTTCACTATCGAGAAAGAAAGACAAGATTACAGCTCACGCAGAAACAAAACGAAAAGCGCAATACCACTTTACAACATCGTTGTTCACTTTCTCTCTTAATTCACTCCAATGACGAGTACGTTCTCAGTCACATTCCAGTATTGATTTTGCAATCACGTTTTCACAATCACATTTTTATTCTCATTCGTGTTCACAGTCGCTGGAGATATTCTAAGCCGGGTCTGATTCCATGGAGAAGGGGGACCCCAACCCGAATCAGAAATTATTCCTTTACATGCTATCTGTGCAGCACCTGGCCCGGGGTCCTCCAGTTGAGGTTTCGAAATGCCATGGACCCTCTTTACGATAACTTCGAATTTTCTCTTTTTAGCAGCTTTAGCAGTGTTTTTATAGCATTTTATCTCGCTTTTGACAGTTTCAGAGATGCAGCATCGCTACCAACACCAAACGATTTCTTTGACTTTATACTTTATTTTTTTCTCGGCAGCTACTCGAGACTCATTGTGACTTGACACTAATTAGTATGGAGGTAAGTAAAATTGTGCTGAAAAAAGCATAAAAGTATAGTTTGCAGTTGCAAAATATTTGAAACTTGTAGTTTGCAACTCCTAAAACGTAATAAACGTTTGGAAGTAATTGGATAACGTATATCCACAAATGCATGACACATAACAGAATGTTGACGGGTACGGATAAATACGAATAGGCCTAATCTGGGACCCGAAGTCGGCGTTACTTTGGGCGACTCAAGGCGACTTTGCGCGACTTAAGGCGACTTTGTGCAACTTAAGGCGACTTAAGAAGAAAGTAGAACAAAAACCACCGCGTCTTTGTGCGACTTAAGGCGACTTTGCGCGACTTTAGGCGACTTTGCGCAACTTAAGGCAACTTTGCGCGACTTAAGAAGACTTTGCGCAACTTAAGGCGACTTAAGAAGAAAGTAGACAAAAAACCACAGCGTCTTTGTGCGACTTAAGGCAACTTTGTGCGACTTTAGGCGACTTTGCGCGACTTTAGGCGACTTTGGGTCACAGAGTAGGCCTACGAATGAGAGAGAATTTTTGGTTCGGGAGGAGGATGCAGGTGGGGAAATGGGGGCTTGTAGGGGGTGCCAGGCGCATAGTTGAGTTGGGAAACGAAGGCTGAGGGGTTTATGTATAGCTAGTTCCACAGTTACTTTGTTTACCTCCTCGCGAAAAAAAATTATGCCACACACTTGAATAATTCGCAGAGCAAACCGCTTTGCGAAGCATAGAGTTACTTCTGATAAAAATGATAAACATTTAAACCTTTATTATTACTTGCAAACAAATGGGGTGACCTTTTATATTACCGTATTTCCTCGAATAAACGCCGCGGCGTAGATTAAATTTTTCATGATTTCGGTGCGGCCCTTATTCGAGGGGGCGTTTATTTAAAATGCTGTTTATTTTTTTAAGCAACCAAACGTAACTTTACTTTAAAAAGTAGAAAAAAATGATAATTCTTTGTTTGGCTGTACCGATCAAGCTTTACGGTTTTAAAACTACAACTTGTTGCGCTTGTAAACGTAAGAAATCAGATAAATTCGATGTTGCAGATTTTTGTCTGTGCATTTCAAACTTTAAACTTACAGTTTTTAAAAGCAACTCCGAAAAACAACTCCGCTCTGCGCTTGTAAAAAAGCGAACGTCATAAATTCGATGTTTCAGTTTGTCGGTTTCGGCAGGGTGCATGCGGCGTTTATTCGAGGGCGGCGTTTACCAATATTTTGGCTCACAGATGCGGCGTTTATTCGAGGACGGCGTTTATTCAAGGAAATACGTTATATTGTAGTTTTTGAGTTCTGACTGGTTGTGCCCGTCATTCTTTCTTGTGGAAAGTTCTTTTTCCTACACTATATCAACACAAAAGAGACGCATTTTGGAAACATTCTTAATTAAGGTTAAACAACCATCACCAAATGAATAAACCTTGCACATTCGTCGCTCCTTCTCTCTATATAGGAATAACTTAGTTTTTATATTTGCAAACTTTTCGCGGCGTTTTTATCGTTGAAGAAAACATTTTAGTCAAAAACGTAAGGAATAATTTTTCAACATTTTATACAACCATATTTTTTTACCATTTTGACAACATTTTAGCTTTTCTACATCTCTTAATCATTCGACAGTATTTCGATTTATATACAGCTGTTTTCTTTAAGGCGTCTTAAGGCTGTTTCTGTAGTTCTGTGTTCATCGATTTTTGTTTTCTCTTCTCGAATTTGTCGCTGACCCAACGTTTGAGCGCGGGTAGAATCATAGGCAATAACTCCGCGACCAAAAACCAACCCAAAATAACATACATCAGAAGTACACACACTACAAGCACATAATACTGCATGTCGTCTCCGTCCATTTCACTAACAGCCAGCAGACACCACGTACAGCAGGTCTTTTTGCTCCTTTTTGTCCTATTAAAGGTTTTTTATCTTTCTTGTTCAAAATCTGAACTGATAAAAGCGGTTAGATGACCTTCGTGTTGGAGCTTGTCTCGGCTTTGAAAGTAAATGCTTTTGTATTTTGCTTAAATATGTTTTTAAATATGTCCATCGGCCATCTGGTTTAGTTTGACGACTAAAGAGTTAACTAAAATATTAATCAAATTATACAAGTTACAGGACGGTGTAGTTTTTTGAAAAATATAAAGCCTTTTATTCTGGGAAGGCAATCTTTTTCGCAGGAAGGTAACTTTGACAATTGTCGGTCTTTTTTAGTTTTCATGCCCTAATTGTGGGCCAAGAAGGACGAAATGAAAATGGAAATGATTGATGAATCAACAGTAATGCAACAAAATGCCCAAAACCTATTTAATTTTCGACTCACTTCGCTGAATTTCCACGCGTCACCTGTTCTTTATTAACTGATTCAGGTCACTGATGCGGTTTTTACACAATACAAAACCCAATTGTTTTTGTTTGCCTAGCTATAGAAAATTGATTTAAACATTTTCACAGTTTTCTTCCAGATGATTCTAGTAGCACAGCACCCTTAATTTTCACCCGGGTGAAAGGATTCCCCTTCGTTGTTGAGAACACTATATCATCGAATGTTTTTTCTTTAGATTCGAAAACGAAGTCATAAATGGATGACCGACCCGACCACTGGACAAACTTATCCCGTATGACGTCACGTTCCTACTCACGTGACCTTGAAATCCACTCGGCCCGGCCGGTTACCAGTGCAGTGGTGACAGTGGATTTACGATTTTAATAAAATCGAGTTTTGATCGGTAGCAGCAAAGTTTACAGCTGCGCTATGGACGGGGGAAGGCAAGTTTGGGTGCCGGACAACGAACATGGATTTCGTTTGGGTTCCATTGTGGATATAGGAGCAGATACCATCACAATACAGCCCGTGGACTCAAAGTCGGTAAGGTTCTTCTTCACTTGTTTACAAACTCCACCACCTTCACTTTAAACCGTTCGTAGGACAAATAAATCTAATGAACCACTATTACGATTTCATTTTAGACGGTTACAGCTCCATACGGTCGGGTTTTTCCATCGGAGAATGATAACACGAAAGATGTGGAAGATAATTGTGAGTATTTATTGCTTTGCTTGGAGTTTGTGGCTTACTCGATTGTCTGGATAAATTTTTGATCAAAATTTCCGGGATAGACGCCCAAGCCCTAGCGTATAATTTTATCAAATTTACTTTGCTTATAATTTCAGTGTTTCATGCGTATAAACCTTAATTTTTGGAGTTTTCTTTGCTTAGAGTTTTATTTAGAGGCGTGTAATATTTATGTTTTTTTATGCGTATGGGTTCGCAAATTTAGTCATTGGCCACTGATAAAGTTCATTATTATGCATATATAGAAGAAGGATGTTTTTAAAATGTAGATAAGGTCGCTATATTTACGTATACACAAAATATTGAATGATATTTTCTTCCATGCGTGTGTTTCACGGGTTGCTTGACACTTCTTATAATTGCCGGAATATTGTGGTGTATTTTCTCGCCTCGTTCAAATCATTCGTGTGTGCAAGACATACGTTAAAATACTTGGAATAAAATATTCAGAAAAAATCGTCGGTAATTAAATCTAATCACAAGCCATGGATTTTCTATTGCTGTGCTGCCATCTTCCTCATCTGAATATTTACTAAAATGGCGTGACTAAATCAGGGTGTATGTAGTGTCTAGTTACTTATAAATCAATTCTTCGTCTCTCTCTGTGTTCTTATTCAATGAACGACCAAACACTCAAGAGATTTTTCCAAATTTAAATATCTCACGGTGAATTATTATCCCTCAAGTTGTTTTGTTTTTGAACATGAAAACAAGAAGATATCGATTAACGGTTACTACCTTAAGAAGATGAAGTTCTTTTCAACTAAAAACTGTTAACGCATCACTGACCACAAAAAATATTTTTAAAAAGTTTTGGAATAAGTTGCGACGTGTGCGATCGTTGTTACGGACGTGTCGATACATTAATCGACAACATACATACAAACAATCATTAATCGAATCATACAGTTTAAAAGAACTACAAAAAAAGAGGAACAGGGTTTTCGTGAAGAACTGAATTTTTACACGCAAAATGATTATCCAGATTTACATTAGCACTTACTTAGAACTATATTTATATCCAGTATTATTACTTGTTGCTGAAGCGTGTAAAATCATTGCATTGAATATTTCACATGTCGGCATGACAACTACCACCATAGAAGCCCAGTTAATTTAAAGGCGTGGTAATTACAGATTAACATTTGACAACTTAAGAAGACTGCATTGTTTTAAATGTCATTTAAAAGTAAAACACTTTGTTAAAAAGAGTTCCTTTGTAGTCTTTATAATAGATTGTATTATTTAGTGAAAGCTGAGTTTTCTGATTTGAATGTGTGTAGTATTATTTTATGTTTGTGGGTATCTCATTTCATTCTAAACCTTTTGTTTATACAAGAGTAGAAATTATACTTATAGATTTACAAGTAGTTTTTTGGGAAAGTAATGCCATGAAGACTAAGGATTCTCTATCAAAGTTAGTCAAGCATTATAACCTTGTTTTTTTTTATGAGAGCAAGTTTCCCTTGATGAGGAAAAATTGCTTACTTGTTTTTTTTATAAGAACAATTGGCAAAATTTAAGAACAATTTAAGAACAAGCTCAGGCTGAGGTTTGATAACTAGGAAAGTTTTTGTGGTAGAAAATTACTAAAACTTAGCAATACAGCACAGAACATAAAAAGATTCACTGCAAACACTGCTCAACAAATAATGAAGGTAGTTTGCGTCATGATTCAGCCGTACAATACATGTGTGGTGCAAAGCGTCTCATTTTCCAATACCTTGTTTTATTTTGTTTTTTCTTCAATAAAAACCGCTTGCAGAAATAAGAACAATTTAAGAACAAATCGAGGCTGAAGTCACCAAAAAATTAAGAACAATGAGGCCCGGCAAAATTTACTGGTTCTTATAAAAAAAGCATGTATTCTGTTTTTCCTATTAGCTCTGAAAAATCATTGTTACCTAACATGGTTGTAACATGACTATACTTCAAGGTCAGACATATTATATTTTCATGGTGATTGCCAGAGGCATTTTTACAGGCACTTTGCCTGACCTTATTAAATTGCCCTGCTGCTTCTGTACCTGAAGTTGTGACAACTTTGATAATAGCAAAGTTAGTAGAGTTGACTGGGTAGGAAACTTGACAACTTTCTTTGTTATTCTGTAAAATCCCATGTTAAAGCCCTGGGCTTATATAACTTCATAAGGGGTTGTGGATGGGCCTATAAATGGGGGGAGGGGGCTTATATCGTGGTGGGCTTATAAGCAGAATAAAAAAATGTTTCGGAAAGACAAGGTAACACATATCTGATAAACGAGATAAGACATATCTGAGAAACGAACTAAAGCTAACATACCATCTGATTACATTTAAAGATACATTTATGATACATTTGTGTGTCACGATAAATGGAGAATTTATTTCAAAAACATCCATAAAACACTTAAATGTGACTGGAACAACTGGAATGGAACAAAATGAAAGTCTTCTTACACTTATTCAGTAGATGGGCTTATAAACGGAGGGGGGGTTATATCCAGATGGGTTTATATCCAGAATAATATTTTTCATCGGCAAATGGATGGGCTTATATCCAGGGGGACTTAAAACTGAGGGTGCCTTAACATGGGATTTTACAGTATGTTTGTGTTTTTGTTCTCCTTTTCCTTACTGAAATATTATGTTGGCTGTGCACAGAAAACAAAAGGCTTTGAGATGTAAATGAACAAACGGCCAATAGGCTAACAAAGCATCACATGTGGAACAAGAGATCATAACCGTGACCATGCACACAACATGAAACAAAGAAATATTCTAATCTTATATAGAGTTATCTTGTTTGTAATAGTTACTTAGTCCTTTTTTTCTTTTACATGATGTACTGTTTTGTTGTTTAACGATTGAATTCATTCATCGTAATAAAATAATCATTATTGTCTGTTTTACTAAGGGTTTTTCTGCCTTATTTCTAGGTGCGCTTATGTTCTTGAATGAAGCTACCCTTTTAAACAATTTAAGAAATAGATACAAGAAGGACAAAATCTATGTAAGTGTATTTTCTGGTTCCTTTCTTTGATATTCATTAATTAGTCTGTTTTCACGATTACAGTTTTCAGTAACTGCTGGCGGACAGTGAACTTAGCTGGCTACTTCTCATTAAATTGCTGTTTATTTGTTAGAAACACTGTTTTAAATTGAGGGTTACCATTATAAAGTTGAAGCTGATAATATTCGCTTGCACTGGTGGGGTTTTGACTAAAAGTCGCAAGTGTTAAAAAATGAAGAACTTAAAGATGCCTTTGTTCAGTGAAAATACTGTAGCCTAATTCTTACTCCAGAATGCAGGAAAATGCATTCTAAAAGGTTCATATTTCAAAATTTCTGGGCTTGATCAAACTTATGGACTCCCCAGCCTAGATATTTTGACTCTTGTGTTTGGTGAGAGTTGTTTCATCATCATTATCATCATCATCATCATCATCACCATCATCATCATCATCATCATCATCATAATCATCATCATCTTCATCATCATCATCATCATAATCATCATCATTATCATCATCTTCATCATCATTATCATCAGCACATTATCATCATCAGCAGCAGCATCATTATCATTATTATCATTATCATCAGTATTATTATCATCAGCAGCATCATCATTATCATCAGCATCATCATCACTATCATCATTATCATTATCATCATTATTATTATCATTATCATCAGCAGCAGCATCATTATCATTATAATCAGCAGCAGCATCATTATCATCATCGTCATCATCATCATTATCATCATCATTATCATCATCATCATTATCATTATCATCATCATTATCATCATTATCATCATCATCATTATCATTATCATTATCATCATCATCATCATCATCATCATCATCATTGTCATCATTATCATCATCATTGTCATCATTATCATCATCATTGTCATCATTATCATTATCATTATCATCATCATTATCATCATCATTGTCATCATCATCATCATCATTATCATTATCATTATCATTATCATAATTATTGTCATCATTATCATCATCATCATTATCATTATCATTATCATCATTATCCTCATCGTCATCATTATCATCATCATCATTGTCATCATCATCATCATCATTATTATTATCATTATCATCATCATTATCATTATCATCATCATCATCATCATCATTATTATCATTATCATCATCATTATCATTATCATCATCATTACCATTATCATTATCATCATCATCATCATTGTCATCATCATTATCATCATCATTATCATCATCATCATTGTCATCATCATCATCATTATATTATCATTATCATTATCATTATCCTCATCATTACCATTATCATTATCATCATCATCATTCTCATCATCATTATTCTCATCATTATCATTATCATCATCATCATCATCACCATCATTATCATGGGCGCCCCCTCCCCCAAAAAAGTGCACTAGACTGATCATCGTGACTGGCTTGTGATGGGTTCGAAGATGAGGAAATTCATTGCCTTAAGGAGGATCAGCCCTGTCACGCAGGTATTGATTGATTGCGTTCCGTCCACCAGGCAATCTTAACTTCACGAGTAGCTGATACTACCGATACAGACTCTGATGCCGAAGATGCGACATCAGAAACCTATTGATAGATGTCACAATAAAATTAAAATTGATTAATTTTAGAAGATCTGAGTGAATACAGATAACCAGAACAAGACTGTTGCTCAGTATTTGTCTCAGAATCTATTTCGTTTGGCTGTGTCGCCATGTCCCTAAAATTAAAACTGATTAAAAAGTTTTGTAAATACTACGAATCAACTACTACTGTTCAACACTTTTTGTATAATTTGTTTATAAAGGTTCTGTCGTCAGATTGTATCGTCATGTTGCATGTGTGTTTTGTATTTTAAGAAAATAAATCTGCTTAAGATTCGAAAGTCTTTGCGGCTAAAATGGCGAAAATTTGATAAACGTCCTAAGCGCCCCCTTCGAATAAGTGATTCCCCTAAAAATAAAAAAATTAATTAAGCGCCCTGGGTGCTTTTGCTCAAACTTTATTTTTTATTTTCTTAGGGAAACTAAGCATTTTTGTTAGTTGTACTGACGAGGCAAAAAAAAGCCGAAAGAGCTTTCCACGGCTGCTCATACTCAGGCTTATTTTATAAGGGTAGATATAATGGGTAATGCCCGCTACCTATGTAACCATAGTGCCCAATTTAGAGACTGTAAGTTACCATTGCTAAACCTGTGAGTTTTACTTGCTAACTGTTACAAATAATAGGTCAGTACACGGCCTGGTTGATCATGCCATCTTTCCTTGGACTGCTGGTATTTCTCTATGGTGTGGCCACAATGGGTGGACCGGACAACCGACCAGCGTAAGTACATAGTACACTCAAACCCATTTATATTACACGGAAATTTTGATACTGCTCGAGTAAAAAGTGTTATGGGTGCTAAAAAGACTTTTTGTTTATACTTCACATTTTATCGAAGCCAAAAACATACCTTTTTCTATTTGGTATATATGCGTTATTGAACAAACTTTTTCGGTCAAGATGGCTGGATATTGGCCAAGTTCTTTTTTTTTTTTTTGCGTTATTATAAACCAAGACGAAGTCGAGGTCTATGAAAATGCAAAAAAAAGAACAAATCAAATATCCAGCCATCTTGACCGAACAAGTTTGTTCAATAAAGGATTTATTATATGGGCAGAGAATTTCACTTTACTACATTACTTCAAGTTCTTATAAAACCTTAGTTTGGTTCTCCTTGAGATAATAATAATGAGATGCTGTGTGAACTCCAGATTCTTTTAAACCTGATAAAAGGATCCTTTGCCTTTGACAACCTAGTTTTAAGATCTCCATGCCACCTCATTCTCAGCTACATACTTTTGCTCAATAACATCACATTATTAATAATACTACATTATTATTAATTTGAATGACAACAAAGAATGTTAAAATAACCTCCAGTTATGAAAGACGTTTATTGCTAAATTTATGATGTGAATGTTGAAATTAATTTAGTCGGCATTGTGCGAACAAAAAGTGAAACAGTTATCTCCCTTGTGTGATTTTTATTTCTGAAATAGCGAAGTTGCAAATTTGAGAAACGTTTTACTTATCGCTTCATTGTAACGTTTTTTTAGATACGGCTTGAAAAGCTGCCATCACTTATTGTTAGTTTGCACTACGCGCTTTTTTTTATAAGGACAACTTTATAAGAACGAGGCTCAATTAATTTGCTAAAATTTAAGAACAAGTTAAGAACAAGCTCTGGATGAGGCTTAATAACTAGTAAAGTTTTTGTGGTTGAAAATCGACTAAAACTTAGCAATACAGCTGTAAAGACTGCTCAAAAAACAATGAAGGTAGTTCGCACCTAAATTCAGTCATGCAATACATGCACACGATGGTTCATTTTCCAATATCTTGTTTTATTTTGTTTTTTCTTCAATAAAAACCGTTCATTGCAGAAATAAGAACAATTTAAGAACAAATGAAGGCTGAACTCGCCAAAACATTAAGAATAATGAGCCTCAAAAAATTTACTGGTTCTTATAAAAAAAGCGTGTAAAACAAACTAAATATTTTCACTATTTTTTTTTTCAGCCACGAAGTGTGTGAGCTCCCGGAAGGAACGTTTAGAATGTGTCCCTTGTGTGATGAGGAGTTGGGCTGTCAGTTTTGGGACCTGAAGATCAGTTGTGGCAGCGGAAAGGTTAACAACCAACACATATTTCACATTTAGTTTTTAATCCAATACAAACTAGACTCCTTATGACACCATGCGCTGTACATGGATTTCAGTTAACTAAGATATATTCATTTTTTAATTAACGATCCGAGTAAGAACTGGGCAGGTCAACTGCAATGGAATGCAGAAAGGTGCTAATTGCGATATTGTTAAACCGTTAGTCACTAGCTAAGCTTTGAAAATCGACCATAACTTCATAAGTAAGCTAATTTCTTTCTTTCTAGTTCATTCATTCATTCCCTTTTAGTTGATAACATTTTTGTTTTTAAAGTTAAAAAAATTCCACGTGGGGAACATCGAAAATCAAACGGTTTTCTTGGCTTTTGTTTTGGTATCATATGATTGGATAAATTATTATAGCACAATAGAAACATTGCTTTAAAATATAGTTTCATTGCATTTTACTTTAAAACCATGTTGTACACAGGTTAATGTATTCTCAGTAAGAAAATCTAAACAATATTCTGGTGTGGGAAAAGCGAAATGGCGCAGAACAATGGGAAGTACCCTAGTTCTTGCTCGGACTACTACTTAGTTTAAAACACAGAAATTAAAACAATACAAATTAATATATAATGAAAGGTAAAATAGTTAAAAATATGTATTTTACCTGTATCTTCATATCTGAGTAGTTCCAATGGTAGATTGTTTATTCAGACCTGATGCGGCAAATAATTCATTCACTGTTGTGATTGTAACACGAAATTAAAACTCCTTGTGGTGACCGATTTACCTTTTTCTTTTACCCTCTTTAAACCATGGGGTTGATTTATAATTTGCAAATTTGGGTATTGTAGAAGAACATAACACATACAGCAGACAAAATCTCTAAACTAATGATAACTTGACTTGTCGTCAAATCTTTATAATTGTTTCGCTTGTGAACAAACAGTTTCAATGCGATGGAGGTTTTGGATAATAAACAAAATTCGTCGATTCCTGTGTAAAAGAAAGCGAGAATAACCACACTTTTCACGAGACTTGAGTGTTCGCGTAATGGCAGTATCCATATCTATATTTTTAAAATATGGAGAACTTGAACCCAGTCTCTCGACCGAGGTGGTTTCGGTGGAAGGAATCAAAATAATGCTGTCCCCCACAAACTGACGTAAGAACTGCATGGCTGTTACACCCGTGCAAAACTTACTCTGCCAAATTGACCACAAGTAGCCCGTAACGATTAATTCTTACGGTACCACAAAATAATCTTACGGTATTTACGAGATTGAAATCGTTAAATATTGCAATCTATTGTTATTTTTTTATCAGTTTCTTGATCAGAAATAGCTAAAAATAGCGCTTTCCTATTCTTTTCACGGATCAAAACTCAGCAACTATCATCAAGCTACAGCTTCAAGACCTCAGCTTTAAATTGCAGAACGAAATCCAGTCTGTTTTATCAGTTAAAAAATTGTTCAAGATGTTGGAGTGCGTGAAAAAAAGTCACAAGCCAAAAGCGTCTTGGTTACTTACAAACTCAAAACTGAAGTATAAGTAACCTGTGTGATGCAGGTTATGTTGGCTACAAATTCTAGACCTTGTCTATTGTCAAATCCCAAAGGAGTTTCTGAAGCGCTTTCGCGTGCTAAAAAAGTGCAATAACAAATATGTTTGTTTAGTTAATGAGATCCTTTCCTTAAAAGACCTTTGGGGGACTCTAAACATTCAATCAGATTCATTTAAATTTGTACCTTATTTTTTTTAAATTGTCAATTCCCCATAATTTATCTTCGCCTTGAGAACGCGTCAGAATGACACCGAAACGTCGGTTACTGACAAATATTTTATATAATGACTTATATATCGATCGAAAAAGAAAAATGAACTAGCTACTCCAAAAATTAATCCCACAAAAAGAGTTAACTTGCTCTATATTTCACATATTTGGAATTATAAAGCAAAATAAAGCAAACTTGTAGCCGGCGAGATTAACTAGAGTAAATTCAGTGGAGAGAGTCTCCAGTCCACGGTATTTCCGAAGAACCCTCATTCACTCTTACTTTACATCACTTTCATCTACTCTCTGGGAAGGCAAACAAATAAACTACCCTTCTCTTTTTTATTTGTCAAGCAAGAAATAATTGCAAAGTTAAACCCTTTACGGGCCTAAGTGTCTCATTGAAGCCAGTGCTTATCTACGGTTTCTGTAGTGTTTAGCGGATGAGAGTCATTGACTCCCCCTGGACGGGACACTAATCCATCGCACGTTAGCCTCCAGCAGAAGCTGGTACTCATTTTATTGTCCTCGGGAGGATGAAGAGCTGAATCAACTTTGGCGAAAAAGGTCACATAAAAGTTTAACACTCGTCTAAACCGGGATTTGAACCTGGGACCTTGAAAAAATAATTGGAAGAGCAAAAGGTCATGAAAAAGTACCACAAGTTTTTGTTTTTGGTTTTTGTCACTTCGTAACATTATTTGAAAATAAATATATCTACTATCTATTTTATCTATAATCTAACCTTTCACTTGAAATATAAAATTAAATAGGGTTTATGCTTTGTTTCTCACACATACTATAAAGCGTAAGTCAATGTAGACGGCAAATCACATCAGAAAACCAGCAAATAGAACCAGTTTTCTGTATAACAGCAATCACAGCGCAAAAAGGTCAAAAGGACAAATTTGTAAGGAAATACGAATCTACAAAACCACTCATGGCTTTCAAAAGCATCTGTTGCAAGCAGCGTGGGAAAGCTCAGGCAAACCGCACCAAGGTGAGCTGGGTACTAGAGTCCAGCTCCTAGTTCTTCAGCATCTGCTCCATGTCATAACAAACGTCAAGTAGACAAACCATAGACCAAGGTGAGCTGGGTACTAGTGTCCAGCTCCTAGTTCTTCAGCATCTGCTCCATATCATAATAAACGTCAAGCAGACAGGCCATAGACCAGGCCTGTACCTCACAGCTTCCGTAACAAGGCTCTCCACCAGCATTTGTCAGCTCAGGCAAACCCCGCCAGGGGGAGTTAGCAATGTGAACCTTGTGTCGGGCCAGTACACGGTGGACAAACGCTACGCTTTCTTGGACGCCTTGATGACCTTTGACCTCTCGGGAAAAGTGCAGTCGGGCTCTGAGAAAGGGTCCTATACACCATAGCCATTCCTTTAAAGTGAAAGAGAAACCTAATGACTTTATGCTCAAGTAGTTTGATTCAAATGAGCGGCTTTCGCAACATCGTCGCAGCTGGATTAAATCTATAAGCTATAACTTTTCATGAGTTGAAAAGAAGAATACACGTACAAACATGCATTTACAGGTAAATACAAAGGTTTCTTCCCAGATCAGAAAGAAGTGTTAAGTCTCTCGTTTATCTTAGGCTGCCTGACCGTTAAATTGTACATCTGCTTGAAACTAAATTAATTTACTTTATTTCAATCGCCTTAACGGCAAAAGACAGATTAAACATTAACCTTGAATCAAGCCTCAAAACATAACATACCACAAAATCTACTGAACAGGTGCACCTTCTAAAATTCGAGCAGTAGATATTTCTTTCTATTGTTAAATCTATGACTTTTTCTGTATTCAATACTAAACTATGTGAGTGGGAAAAAAGCTAATTTGGCACGTAGCGACGTTAAATATTAACGAATGTACCTTTACAAAAGACGATTATATACTAAATATTTTCGAATTATATGAGCTCCACTCACCGGACCCTGGTGGTAACTGAACCCTTTGGCGAGCTTGAAGTCACTGGAGTCGTTCGAGTTGTCATAGAAACCTTGGTATGCCCAGTCGCTGAGACGAAAATTAGTTTAAATTAGATTAGGTCTGTTTATAAGGCCGAACATTAATTTTAAGGATCATTCTCCTCACCCCTTACTACTCTGACCACAGAAGGGGGCATCTAAATATAGATTAAGTCTGTTTATAAGGGGGAACATTCACTTTAAAAAGATTTCTTCTCACCCCTTACTACTCTGACCATAGAAGGCGGCGTCTAGATATAGATTAGGTCTGTTTATAAGGTGGGACATTCACTTTAAGGATAATTCTCCTCACCCCTTACTACTCTGACCACAGAAGGCGGTGTCCAAATATACATTAGGTCTGATTATAAGGCGGACATTCACTTTAAATGGGTAGTTTTAGCTATGGTAGATTAGCCCAGGATGTAGAAGCATACCCAGAAAAAAACTTGTGCTGTATATGCAGTGCGAAAGTTACAGGTGCTTTGCAGCGAATTCGATGGCTTGGGAAATTGGAAATCGAATTTTGCACATGACAGATGGGGAAACATGACGGTTTCTTTTGATATCTCTCTGGTCTGCTTCATTAGTTGATAGACTGGTGATTTTCAGCAACGAGCGCATAAAATCGTTATAAAAAGCGCCCAAATTCTGCAAAATGCATAGTATTTTAAAATCGCTGATATCTACCGTGCAAGATACTGGCGGATTTCAATGCTAGTCGGTGCAATATGCAAAAGCTACAATTATAGAAGGTGACACACTGGGCGAGTTTCGCCAATCGACCTTTTCACAGTTCCTGAAAAGTAACCACGCTTCTATATGAAGTCGAGCCTAAGGGTGAGCTGGCACAGTTAGAGAAGTGGAAACAATTATCATAAGAACGACACTGATTAGCACGTCTATTGTTTTCACTTCTCTAACGGTGCCAGGTCACCCTTAGCCTCGGTTTCATGTTTGAGTTTAGATTATCTTTTGGCAACTGTGTAATGGTCTATTGCTGCGATGGTCAAGTCCCGGCCGGTGTAGTCGCACCACTTAGAATTTAACTAGATAACTGAGAAACACCACAGAAGATAGGTAGTAATGTTTGTATACGTACCTTGGATCCAGTGTCTTCATTCCCATAGGTCCCAATAACACATTTGCTACTGTGTCAAGTGCCTGCCATGCATGCGCTGCGTTGAACAGCTCCGGAGCCTTCATATGACAAAGAATAAAAAGAACTAACAACTCAGTGAACTTGGGAAGAATGTATACATCATGTGTCAAATACGTTTAAACTTTTTACTTTGCTTTACTGCTTAAATTCTCTCGCATAATTTTCTTTCATCTGGCAGCCCTTGATCTTTCCTTAATCGATTACAATTTTAAGTACAAGATCTTTCATTTATGCCGATTTCTCGTATAGATAGCCAAGTGGATTCACGAACCGGGCGAAATTACCCAACAGGTCTTACGGTACATCTACAAATATGGTCTGGAGAAATATAGTGGCTCTCGGTTAAACTAAGACTTTTGGTGGGTGGCTCCACCTAAATTGTTCTTCAATTAGTACATGATTTAATCAGGGTTAGTGCTGCACTGCGAGTACGAAATTACAGGAGTAATCAAGGAGTATCCAAGGAGTCGAAAGGATGTTTTCAAGGTGTGCTGACTTCGCACCTATCTTTATTTCGTTTGATTGAAGGATTCTCAAGCAGTTGTTATCTAAGAGTGTTAAAGCATGCTTCAAAATGTCTCCCCCTTCATCTTAATGAAACGATTTAACAGGCACAGACAGATACATTAGCTGGTTCAAGAATAACCAAACAAAGAAAATTTATTGATAACATAATTTGTTTCCAACAGGTTGCTATCATTTCCTGAAAGTACGAAAATTCAAGGACTTGAAGGAGTTTTCAAGGAGTTTTAGCAGAAATTCATATTTTCAAGGTCTTTTCAAGCGCCCTTGAAAACTGAAACTAAATTTCACGAGTATTCAAGGAGTTCAAGGAGTAGCACAAACCCTGTTGAATGCAATTATTTCAAAATTGGATAACCATGTAGTCCTCGTACTTATTTATCATGTAGCTCCGCTTACCTGCTCTTCGCCATTCATTAAACATTCAACCAAATTTTGGAGCTCTTTGAAGTATTCTTGTTGAAGCCATTGTTTCTTTGCCTCAGAAGTTCGTCTTCTTCTATCACAGGAAATCATGCAACTGTCTCAAATATTGTTTACTACGCTTCGAAAATAATCGAAACAGAGAGTAAAACTCGGTAAATCGAGGCTAGAAAAGTCAGAAAACTCCGCCATTTTCTAAAAGTTGCTGCTCACCTCGCTAGCTGATGGGCGCGCGCTACAGTTGACGAGTGCTTTGCTCTGATTGGTCAATTCCGTGCTTGCTTGAAACTGATTTGTTTAAACAAACTATCCTATTATTTCTACATTAGATACTTTGTATAAATTTCCCGTAAAGTCTTCGGAGAAACCGCTCCAATTAATGGTTACCGTATTTCCTCGAATAAAGGCCGCGGCGTTTATTAAATTTTTCACGATTTGGGTGTGGCGTTTATTCGAGGGAAGCGTTTATTTCAAATCCTCTTCATTTTTTTTTTGAACAACCAGCCGTAACTTTACTTTAAAAAGAAAAAAAATGATACAGTTCTTTGTCTGGCTGTACCGATCAAGCTTTACAGTTTTACTTGTTGCGCTTTTAAACGAGTAAGAAAACAGATAAATTCGATGTTGCGGATTTTTGTCTGTGCCTTTCAACCTTTAAACGTATAGTTTTAAACTCTTCTCTGCGCTTGTAAAAAGTGAACGTCATAAATTCTTCGTTTCAGTTTGTTGTCTGTTCCAGGGTGCGGCGTTTATTCGAGGGCGGCATTTATTAATATTTTGGCTGTCAGGTGTGGCGTTTACTATTCGAGGGCAGCGTTTAATCGAGGACGGCGTTTATTCTAGGAAATACAGTAACTGGACAATTAAAATGTAATAGTTTAGTCATCACAATAGAGTGTACTGACCTGCTATACAATTTTAAAAAATACAGGTGATGTTTTAAGTTGCCTTTAATACCTTGCATTGTGCTTATATAAAACAAACTAAAGACCTGATTACATAATTCTGACCTTACAAAAATGGCGTGTGTCTTCATAAGGCCAAGGCAGTGAAAATTGTCACGACCTAATGGTATATCTTCGGCTATCTATTGTATATTTAGATTTATTTTAGTTGGTAAAACCATCGCCCTTCTCATTATAGAAAGTTCGGACGCATTTACAAGTCCCTTCGAATAGCTTTCATCAACAATGAACCTACCCTAATACCGCACAGGGTGATTCTACCTCTTTCCTCCAGGGACGGTAAAGCAATATTTACTAATATATTATTATCACGCTTTGTAATAGGACTGAGTGGAGTCCCATTCGGTCTGTTATCATTACACGTGGTTAACAAAATGATTTATTTCCAGGACTTCAGCTTCACTTGATCCATTTTTAACTTGCAAATGCTCGCGTAATTCTTCCGACTATTAAATTTGTTGCCACCGTTTTTCAGTTTTTGTTTTCCAAATGCCCTTAAAAGTGATAATAGTAGTAATAAAATTTATGTTCTTTGGCAAAGACATGTTTTGGGCCCTTCTCAGAGCTCATATCTATGCCCATGAACATAAGCTATATTGTTGCATTTACGTCTGCTTCTCTTGGTCAGCGTGCACTCGCAAAAATACGCGGGCTCACTGACGATCTGTATGGCCTGCATACATTCGCTGTCATTTTGCAAAAATATTAAGTTCAGGCAATAAATTTTACCTAAAACATTGACTGTTCCCTAAAAACAACCGCTTTGGGCGAAACAGTTATCTATGTCGCTGAAAAACCAAGTAACTTGTATAACGAAACCAAACTAAACTTAAGTGTACATTAAACTGTGGAGCCATTGTGGGTTTCATCTCCTTGCCAAGCTGCAGCAATTTCGTTTTTTTTTTTAAAAAAAAAAGGTTTTGAACTTAAACTAAGCTTAAAGGTTTTTTAAAACTTCAAAAACTAGTTGAGTAAAAATACAACGTTTCGTTTGTCATCCCGACAACACCATCAGGTCCTTGTGATGTAATAGTTAAAATGCATAAATATAGGTTCCATGCGAGGGTGCGTAATAAGGTTGAATTCACATATGTAAATATTTATTTAAGACACAACTTAGAACAATGCATATATAAAAACAATTAACTAAGGCAGTAATTAAATACAATAGAGTTTAAAGATAGAAACAATTATAAAAGACATTAAACAAAAACCCGGCAGTAATTGAAACAAAATAATAATAACTTTGGCAATAATAAAATGCGATTGTTTTCACTGATGATGTAACGAAACGTATTTTTACTCAGCTAATTTTTAAAGTTAATTGTTTGAAAAAAGGTACTCTTATCAAGACCTTAAAGGTTTTATTCGAGAATTTAATTGGTAAAAGTAGTAAAATGTATTGGTCTGTTCAAGCACCCGCTGGTTCGGATATTTCAGGCCTGCAGTAAACGGCGGTTAGGCAGTTCCAGCTGCCATTCGCTCTCTTTCTTGCCGTATACGAACATATGTAGCCTCCTCCAAGGTGTCTTTTGAGCGCCGTGTCTTCGGGTGAGATGGCCCCAACACCTGGAAAAAAGTTGAGAAACCTTTCTTACTATGGAATTCACCTTCTTGCGATACCAGGGTTCATAAAGATCTTTGAGGTAAAAATTGAAGGACTTTCAGGACTAATTCCAGGAAATTCAAGCCCTAATGATTACAAAAGATAAGCATCTGAAACAATTGATTATAATTT
>JAOCNB020102832.1:0-11431 GCA_026546465.2 Palythoa caribaeorum | reverse complement strand
AAAAATCTGAAAATATTCAAGATGCTTCCTTTGCATTTAGTCTGTGAATGTAATTGAGGATTTTCAAAATTTCAAAGTAGGCACGGTGATATCAAAAGAAACGCTAAAAGCCGTCAAAAAGTGGCGTTTAACCAGAATACCTCCTTGAGTTATTATTTTCTCGTTTGGTATCGCGAATGTTATTGATAGTTGCAAAGTCCGACACTCCATCCGTTTTATTATATTTTTTCATCAGTTACGCCGTGGGCGTCAATTCCGCCATAAATCGACGACAGATTTCTTTTTTTAGTAGATCCCGTACATTGCAACCCCGTAATACCACCGACAAGACTCGGCTTTGAAAAATCACATGACATGTACATGTAAACGCGCTACGTGTGGCTGCACATTTACTGAGCTCTTCGGTTTTTCCCAAATTTTATATTTTAAAACTTCAAACATATCGTTTCTCCCGGACCATTACTTTATCGACTATCAAGCTTATAGCTGCTTGTTGTTTTTTTAAATAAACGATTTATTTATTTATTTTCAAGCACTCCTTAATTTTTATCGTGCTGGTCTTTACAAGGACTGTGCTGCTCTGAATTCGAAGTTCTTTCGAATTGTCTTTGAAGCGAACAGCAAATCACGATTTAGCTCCCCTCATCTCTCTCCTGAGCATAGTTGGTAAATTCTTCCACCGGGTCATCTTGAACTCGCTTCGTGAGTCTACCCCGAGTAACAGTTTGGCTTTAGTTAGGAGGTCCACAGTGGGCATGATCTTCTCCCTTCGTCCGTTGCAGAAGTGTCGAGAACAGCAGCAGTCAGTGAGGTCTTCGCTTTCGTGGACCTCACCATAACCCTTTAACTTAGTGAGTGGAAGTGGGCTTTTCCTCATTCTCCAGAATATCGGCTTAACGGATTCCAGCTCCGCTGCTTTCGGCGCCTGCTGCACATCAGGTAGTAGGACAAAGTCCCCAACACCGAGGCTCTGGAGCCCGCTGGCCCGGTGAGCTTGCCTTCACTGCTCATCCAAAGACGCCTTCGCTGTTTCGGTCATGTACACCTCATGGAGCCCCATCGCCTGCCAAGACAAATCCTCTACGGAGAACTGTCAGAGGTAGCCCGCCACGTTGGACGACCGCTGCTGCGCTACAAAGACGTCAGCAAGCGTGACTTACGCGCTGCTCAAATCAACACAAGCACCTGGGAGGACATCACCAAATACCGAGACACCTGACGGCAAAGTGTCAAAGTGGAGGCATCTAAGGCGGAAGCAAAAGCTAGAGTCCAGGCAACATCAAAGAGAGCGGTGAGGAAGGAACGCACAGTCACTGTGCGCGATCCCACAACACACATCTGTGCAACAAAGACTGCCACTCCAGGATCGGGCGAGACAGTCCTGCAAGATCTGCCAATACCCTCAGCACTAACCATCGCCTCTTCGAGACTAGAATGCCTAAAGATAATGTAATATATAAATCAGGAAAGGGGTATGGAGCAAGCATGGTTATACCTCATCTTTTATAATGATATTAATGGTATAATTTTACCTATAACAGATATTAATTTTGTCTTGCAAAGGGAATCCCCTATCCTGTTGTTCTTCCAGATGATAGTGAACTATCAAATGGTTTAACAGACCAAGCTTCCATTAGTAAGCCACTTTGTTTTCCATCCAACTGAAGATGATTGGCATGTCTTAGGGCCTGTTTTCATGGAGGTGAGAGAACATTTTCTCTTTTTGTTTTGATTGTGTTTAAATGAAAGGTGAGGTACCCCACAGAGCCGAGTTGCCCGGCAATTCGATTCAGACCGGGTTTCACAGATGTGTGGGGCAGGTTTTATGCTGGTTTTTTTATGTAAATACTTAACCCTAAGTGAAAAAAGCCCGCCATTCCTCTTGCCCTAAACATGGCTACTTGGCAATATGACGAATTTTTTGCGACCAGCAACTTATACAGACGGCAAATGCAGCCAGTTGCTTTGTATTCTCGAATATACAATTATTTGAATAATGATTTTACAACTCTTCTTTAAAAAATGAAAACAACAGCAGCACACGGACTGTATTTTGTAAACTTTTTATTCTCCAACACGTTTCGTCTGCGTTTAGCAAACTTCATCAGGTAATTATTTTATAGAACAGAATTATTTCACCCTATTTCCCCGGAGTCACAAAAACTGTATGTAAACGTGGGCAAATTTTTCACGTTCAAGCGACCGGGCTGCCTTTGTATTTGCTTTGGATTTGAAGATAATAATTAGATTAAAATTCGAAAGTCTTTCCGGCTAAATTGTTAAAAATTTAATAAGGGCCCACCCTAAAAGACTGAAAATTAAATAAGCGCCTGGGACGTTTATTTGAATAAATACGATACGTGTTTTATATGTTTTGATCCATTTATCAGTCGTAGACGATCCGCAGTATCTGGTTGATGCCATCCTTACTTCAATATGAAAATAAATGGTTCTTTTGAGCTATTGAGACCACAGTCCAGTGCGCCTGAGATGTAAAAACAAACTCCTTATAATTATATAGGACTTTCGTGTTTTTGGATGGCTTAATGGTTCCACAGAAGAAGATAAAGGTGTTTGTGTTAAAGATAGTTGTAATTGGTAATTTAGAAAGTACAAGTTGTTAGCAACTCACTGACTTGTTATTCCTGGCTTATCTCGCAAATTCTAATTACTGTTCAAAACATAAAAAAAAAAAAACAATCAAAAATTATTAAGTTTCAACCTCCAATACTGCGTTTCTAGCGTTCTGATTGGCTCACTCAATCTTGGTTATCAGCTCATGTACCGAATGACCTTATATGGAAAGTAATACCAAGCTGAAAGTGAAACATTTGTGCTGCAGGCGAAGCTGAGGTTTAACTATTAAATTTTTAAGTATCGAAGGTTTCAGAAAGCTCACTAAATTTAACAAAACAATCATTCCATCCGCGCTTGGCGGATATGAGATGATTGATAACCAATATTCGGCGCTTCGCGCCACCTTGGCAATTTACTATCTCATATACAACTCGCTATCCTGGAATAATTGTTAATTATTGGGACCATTCACGTTACAAACAAAACCAAACAGCAGAAATTTGCCTCTGTTGTGAAGTACTGAAAATGGCCGACGTATATCCTTGTCTTTACCACACCAAAGTGACAAGAATTGAAAGCAAGGAAATAAATAAAGCAACAAAAGCAAAGGAAAAGCTTTCTTGGATTTTAAGTTCTTGTTTCGCTTTCAATTCATCAATTTGGCATGTCGTCCTCTCATCTTTTTCAAATCTTTGTTGTTCTAAATGCTCTCTTAGTTGGCGCGTAAGATACTGTTCAAGCGAGCTCTTTTCTTCGTCAAACCTTCGAGTTAGATGAGCGGTTTCTTCTCTGAACTTTCTCTCTATCTTGATAATCTCGAGCTTAAAGAATCGTTCTTGTTTGCTCTTTTCTTCTCTTATCGCTTCCTCCATTTCACGTTGTTTGATATCAAAAAGTGTCTTAAGTTCCTTTTTGTTAGCTTCTAATTGGTCCTTCACAGCCTTCTCCAAATTGGCCATTTCTTCAGAGAGTTCTGTGTTTGATTTCTCTTCTCGGTTACCACTCACCTCTGGGCTATCTTTTTTATCTTCATTATGCGGCAAATTGTTTTCGAACTTGTAATTTGACAGCTGATCTAAGCTCGAGCTTTTCCATTTTTTCTGAAAGTCCGCTTCATCTTTCTTCGTTGTGTATATATATTTCGTGTTCACTTCTGTCGTTTGCGTCTCAAATGAGCTGCTAGACAACTTGACATTGTTGGTTTCTGTTTCACTACCCTCGAAACCAAACCTAGTACTCTCCACTCGAGTTGTTGTGTTTGTTTTTTGGCGACTGCTTGGGATTGGAATAAACGATTGGGGCTTTTGATTTATCTTCCTGTCCTCCATCGATACTGGATAGCTCGTAATTTACCGTTCTCGAAACTTCGTTTTACAAACAGCTATGATACTCGACTTTAGGTTGGAGAAAATTATTCCAATAAAATTGATTAACTTGCGGATTATGATATTCTACGGCTGTTCTCCCTGTGTTTCCAAGGCGACCTTGAAGTACAGTTAGAATCCGCTGTTTGAATTGTCAAGCAAATCCTTAAAATTTCTTGGGCTCAAGCCTAAAAAAATTAGTATCGAAACTACTTTGTTTCGTTTGGAACTGTTTTGCACATTTTAAATGAGAAAAATATTTTCCTAGCTAGCAACATACCTGTTTGTTTGTCCAGTTTGTGGTTATATTTGTCATGTGATTGTTTACAATTACTTTATGAATTCAAATGCTTGTTCTGAATAATTAACAATTATGCTCGCTCCTTCTAATTTCTGAAAACAGGAAGGGAAAAAACAAAAACGTTTACCTCAAAAGTAGATGAATTTAAACTTTTATTACTGAAATGCCTGTGTTGAAACAGTCATAAAATGGGTCTGTTTGATTTTGTCGTCAGTGATATGGAAAAGTTGGGCAAGGCTACCCAAATATGGATTCGTACTACGCGATTGGCTCGGACCTCACCATGCGAACGTGTCTAAGCCAGCAGCAGAGATTTAATCCGCCATTAACAGTTTTATACAGTACCAAGCGGCTCTTATTTAATTTAGACACAAAACAAAAACAAGTGCGCTTGGTTTTGAAACAATGATATTTGCAAATTGATAAGGCACTTGGTTTTCTAAAACTCGGTTTATTTTCGGTTCAAAACTCAATAACCGGTTCAATGATCACTATTAATTTATCGCACGGCCAACTGATAATTTTGTCAAAACTGGCAAATTTGTCGCTGTTCACGTGATAGAAAACTAGAAGTGGAAAGCTAAATTCCTGTATAGGAAGTATCATGTTCAGGAACCAGAATTTCCAAAGCGAATTTCCAAAGCGTCTTGTTCAGTTTTGTTTATCAAACATTTTAAATCTTTCGAAAATATGGAAACAATAATTTGACAATATGCAAATATAGAGCCTGATTGCGCGGTCGCGAGTGCACGGGACCCGTTAGTGGAATACTGCCTTTTGTTACAATGGTGGTGAACATGTGAATGTTATACTGGGAAGAGTACAATTATGACTAAATATAACGATATTGATGATGATGATGATGATGATGATGATGATGATGTGATGATGATGATGATGGTGATGGTGATGATGATGTTGATGGCGATGATGATGGTGATGATGATGTTGATGGTGATGATGATGATGATGGTGATGGTGATGGTGACGGTGACGGTGATGATGATGATGATGATGATGAAGGAGAAGGAGAAGGAGAAGAACAAGAACTAATAAGCATGTTTAGAGCTACCGTTTGTACAATGACACCTGACCTATAGCCTGGAGTGCATATTTATCGTTTATACTAGGAAGAGCTCACAGACTAAGAAAAGTTATATTGTGCAGGCCTGGAAGGAGGGGATGGTAGATGGTGGAACTGGAGGGTTGGAGTTAGGAGCTGAAATACATACAACTTTAGTAATCCATAGATTTTTATTAGCTCTTCAAAATATACAAAATACAGAAAGCAAATGTTTTTCATGAAAACCCAGCATTTTAAAATTTTAAAAAATGTAAAATATATACAATTAAGGTTACCGTATACCTTCAGGGGCGTTTTGAGTCAAAGGGAGAGTATGCGTCTGTTTTAAATCGTAGATACCTAAACAACTGTATTAAATTAAAGTTTATATAGAGCTGGCTTTCGAACTATACTAAACATTTCGGTTTAATTTTTTTTTTTTTTTACATTCTTCATGTGTCTTTTTTCATTTTTTGATTCTTACATGTGCATTTTTTCATAATCAATTTAAAAAAAACGTTACGACACTTTCGAATTAGGGTTTAAAAAATCTCTATAGACCTATCGAAAAAAAAAATGCAGACACATTATTTTTACAACACTTCCGGTCTGGAAACTGGCGGATTAATTAACTTATTAGATATCAATAATCGCTTGGACTTGTAACTTTCGAAAGGCGACTTTTTTGCTTGTTTTTAGGAAACGTAAAAAGTCTAAAAATTCATTTTAAAACTTTTTAACACAGTTTGAAAGCCAACTCTATACGCTTTAATTTGATATTGGGATTACCAGACCATTTCAGTACTCGAGCAGGTATACGGTAACCTTAATAGGATAAAATAAACTATAACCAACATATACCATTACTTGATATGGTATTACTTGATAGCTAAAATGCTATATGGTTTTTGTTAAGCGTGACTCGTGGCACATCTGTTACTTTTAATATAGATTTAAAAGTCGAAAGGACTGAGCATGGCGCAATTTTGGCTGAAGACTCTTCCATAGTTTAGCTCTGTTGTGCTTAACGCATCTGAGTCAGACATAATTACAGAACAGTAACATTAATATTTATCTACCTGTCTGTATATTTATCAATCTCCAAAAATTGAATAAATATATAAATTGAATATTGTGCATTTGTTTTGATTTCCTTGAAGTGCATTATAAATTTTGACTGGTTGAGGCAAAATCCAGTTTGTTCTTTGACAGTTTTACTAACAGGTAGCTAGCAGGTCGCATTGAAGTGATTGGCCAACTAATTGCTTTTGTAAAGAATTCCGATATTAACATTAAAACACCTAGATCAAAAAAATGGAGATTAATGGACATCTCAAAATATAATAAGCTTGCCATTATCTTTTCGACTCTTTAACTTCTGAAGTAAAGAAGTAGCATCAGCGTTTACCTATATAAAGTCTGTTGGCTTCAAATAGAATTTAAAAACAAACCGATATGTTGCCACAAGTTGAGGTCAACTCATCTGAATGATTTATTTATAACTCTAGAAATCTGAATTGGCTGATTCTAATTAAGATAAATTCCCAACGATGTCTAAGAATCGACTAGCAACTTGTTTAAATCAACACATTTCTTCTACACCAAGCTTCTGGGTATGTCTCAAGGAGACAGCTTGCAGAAGTAGGGTAGGTGGTTGAAGAATTCTGAAATCAATGAGAGATTTACAACACTGAAGAAGTTTTCTTTCAAGTTTAGTGTTTATATTTGATTGTCCTTTCAAGAACTTATATCAATTTGAAAATAATCCTAGACAAACGTAAACGAATTTATGCTCTTTTTCTGTGCTTTATTCCTTTTCAAAGCTAAAACCTTCACAAATGTACACTAGTCTCTGCCTTTCTAGAGGTCAAGATTGCATCCACACTTAAGAAATGATGTGAAATACAACAAAACTGCAAGCTGGTGATTGCTGTTGTTTTTGCAACTTGACTGTATATCAATATGCTAGTATATACATAGCTGTTTTTAATGAAAACGAGAAATGTTGCAAAACTATCATTTACTTTTTGGCTTGTACCTAATAGCTAAAACGAAAAAGACTGTAAGTTCAAATAGATAAGCTATAGTTAACACTTAGCCAAGCATGATTACCAGACCATTACAGTACTCGAGCAGGTTCCTTGAATTTTTATTTACATCAGTTAACCGAATTGATACATATATATTTTTCAATAATTGTGGGAAAACTTAGTAGGAACTGGAAACTGCTTATTACCAAAGTCTTCCTGTTCCTTGTTTTAACGAGCCAAGTCATTTTCAGTTAAATATCCAGAAGAATACAAGCTTTGCTGGAAAATGTACCTTTAAAAGAAGGACTATAAGTTGATAACAAATTTCTTTTATTTCTTTTTAAATTGTTCAGCAGATTTTACACTTGTTGGATGCTAACTGTATAATACATATATTAGTTAAACCTTTATCCAAAAGTACCGAAAAGTCAGCTTCGTCTCCCTTACATAAATAAAAATTCCACACAGTATTCCACTAACCAGTTGCTGTCAAGCCATAGCTGCTCGTAGATAGCCAATTGTTTGTCTCTTTCATGCCTCTGAGAGACGTTGAACGAATGGTGAATTTGTACTGCGCTGCTACTTAGCGTAATTTATTACGAAGATTGATTTATCGTTTATTTGATTTCAATTCCAGGACACTCATAATTGTAATAAGACGAAATCGTTCGTGGCGAACGTCTGAAAGTTGACTTAAAACGTCAGAAAGTAGGTGTCAAACCTTAACCTGCTTCTTGGCATGGAGCCATCGATGTATGTAAATACACAATCAGGAACCAGTAAAGAAACTGCCATTGTTAGCAGTCAAGCCAGCAGCCAAAGAAAAACAGAAAAATCAAATGAGGTTTACTCACAAGATAAAAGCAGAAATAGTTATAGTAGGTTCCACTCATCTGAGACTACAAGTAGCAGAGCTGACAGTGCGTTTGGAGAGCTTGACACAAGTGTAGAACATGAGACCAAATCCAGTTCTGGAATCTTCGTTGCACAACGGCGAACTTCAAAGAGTGAAATCTCAGATAGAATGGACGTTAGTGATGGAGATTCATGGTTTGCTTCTGGGAAAAAAGAGTTTGATTCTTTAATAAGACTTGATTTTCGAACAGAGAGCGTCGGAGATAACGAGGAAGCTTTAAAATCAGAACTACTGCATATTTTTGAACGCGAAAGGATGACATTGGAACAGTACTTTAAGAATCGAATGGAGGAACTTCTTCGGAGCTTCAGGAATAAACAGCAAGAGTGGGAAGAAAAGTCAAGAGCAGAAAGAGCAGAGCTGGAAGATTCCATGGCTCAGGAAAAGTTGGAAATGCAAAGAAATTTTGGAAAGGAAATTGCCAAATTGACGCATACGTTTAACGAAGAACGAGTCCAACTTGAGCAGTATTATAAACAGCAGATGAAAGAAATGAAAGACCAGCTTCGTCAGGAACAACAAGAATTGAACGAAAAGACTGCTAAAGATAAACTCGAATTGAAAGAAAAGCTCGAAACAGAATATCAAGCTATGCTACGTGTCGCAATAACTGACACAAAACAGATACATCAGAAAGAGAAAGCTGCACTAGAGTCTGAGTTCATCAAAGCCAAGATTGACATGGAAAAACAACATAACCTGGAGCTTTCAGAAGCCGAAGCAAATTTGCAGAGGTTAAGAACGGAATTTGAAAATCGTTTAAATCAAGAAAACTTTCGACAAGAAAAAGACTTTAGAGAGCAACAACAGGAACTAGAAATCATATTACAACGAGAAAGGGAATCGAGACTAGAAACCGAACGATTGCTTGAGTTTGAAAAGAGCAACTCGATTCATGGCGATGGATTGCGAAAACAAGAAATCGACTCCTTAAAACTAGAATTAGACAAGCTAAGATTCCAACTTGACGAACGAGAAAAGAATGCGCTGGAAATAAAGAAGTTCGAAGAGAATATTCTTACAAAAGGGAAAGACGGTCTACCTATTAAGCTGAGAGAAGATTTTGATAAATTGCTTTCTCAGCACCAAGCGGAACTTGAAAGGAACTACAAAAGTGATCGTGAATCACTTGAACGAAACTTGGAAAAACGGTTACAAACCGAACGTCTGAAATATGAGGAAGAAAATTTCCGCGAGAAAGAAAAGATTCGAGAGGAGATGTATCGCGAGCGCGAAAAGTCTAAAGAAGAAACTAAGAGAGAACGGGAAGAACTCGAAGGTTTGATGAAAAAACGGTTTGAAGAAGAGAAAGCCCAAATAGAGGAACGGGTCAGGAAGGAAAAAGATTCTGAAATCGAACGAGTAAGAAATGAACGGACTCAATTGAGGGTCAATATCCAATCACAACACACAAACGAGCAAGTTCACTCGATATCAAGTACATGGAACCAAAAACACGATACGTCATTCGATAGGTCCGAACATTTGAACAACAGCTGCCAGTATACTAATCGGCCCAATCCTTCCTCGTTGGGTGGTGAATCGCCTGCTTCATCTGCTCATGATAACATTTTGAGGGCGGATAGCGGCAGCTACTCACAAGGAGTCTCTCCACCCCAAGAAAATGATCAAAGGCACTCGCACAGTTCAAGGGAAGACGAGGAAGACGACAACTCTTTGAGTCATTTTAAACCCGCAGACAACTCTCCAAGAACGTCGGCTATATCAACAAATGCAGAATATACAAACTATCGCATCAAACACAAGCACTCGGAAAGTGCTTGTAAAGATGATGGTGATGATGATTATGAAGTAAACAGATCTTTTAGTCGCTTAGACAATAAAACTTCTGGCAAAAACGATGAAGATAGGCCAAATGAAAGCATGTCTCGAAACTCATTTTATGTTTCAGCTGAGAGTGAAGTTTCGTTGATAGCCGAAATAAACGAGTTGCGACGAGAGAATGAAGGTTTGAAAGCCAAAATTAAAGCCCTTGAAGAGAACATTGAGCTCCATAAAACTTACAAAGCAGAAGTGAAGACAGAGCTAGAAAGAGTTGAACAGAAAAACTTGGAATTACAACAGAAACTGAATCAAATTAGAAATAGCAGTTTTCCAAGCAACGGACAGTTGTCGATTGATGCCGAGATGCCAAATGGCGAATATGGGCGACAACTGAAGGAATATTTAGACAAAGTGGAAGAAAGTGAACGAAGAGCACAAAGTGCTGAAAGAAAATCTTGGGACGCTGAGATCAAAATAAAAGAGTGGAAGAAACGCGCCTTAGAGGCGGAAGAAAAAGTACAAGAACTTCAAAACAAACTGAGAAATGTGGGCCAGGAAAAACAAAATTACAAGGAACACAGACAACGCGATGGTTTAATCCTACGAGGAGTTGTCGAGAGGGATTCTGATAGTAAAACCAGAAGCAAACTTCACAAAATGTCAGAAAAAGACAAAGAAAAAATTCTCCTTGCATTCATAAAGGGAGATATCAGAAAAGAACAGCGTTCTGACAGAGGAGTAAGTAACTGCATTTATTATTACCACTTAAGATGTCTGTTCATTTGTAAATTATCTGAATGTGATATCTTAAAGGAATATGTTGATACTCCGGTATTGCAAGCAAACAAGCTTATTCAGTCACCGAGTTTTCGTGGTTCTATAAAATTATCAAAATTTGGAAAGCAAATAATACTCTAAAGTTGGAACGGCTAGTTATCCTGAATAGCGCAGCGCGCGAGTACTAAAAACAGCAATTTTTTACCCCACGTGACTCAGACAAACAGAGGCATGTTTGACAAAAAAGTCTATAGAAAAAGTAGAGATTTTGTAATTATAAGAAACAAATTTATGGTTAAATTTCAAATAGTGAGGTCCGTTCAAAATATTGCATTCGCCGACACCCGACTTTACAATAGCTGCTTGGTTTGTCTGAGTCATGACGTAATTCGCGAGCTGCGCTATTCTAAACAAAGGTCGTTAAAGTGTTTACGCTAATAACTGAATTAAAGTTTTAAAATTCATAGACGCAAACTATAGAAAATGACAGCAACTATATTCAGCAGTAGCTAACAGATTTTAAATTACACTACGATTTCTGTTTTAAAATCTGATTCTCCATTGAAGTAAAATAATTTAAAAATTAAGGCATAAAAATACAATTATCATTTAAGTATA
>JAOCNB020102796.1:0-11432 GCA_026546465.2 Palythoa caribaeorum | reverse complement strand
CCAGTTCTGTCACAAATGATTCACCCAGTTCTTCCAGTAATTATGTCAGTAAGAATAATAATAGTACTTCTTTAATTAACATGCCAAAAGTGATACAATCATTTCATGATAACATAGAAGTGAGTCCAGAATATGTTTGCACTTGTTGTGGACAGCTGTGGTATAAATCTTCAGTTTCTAAATGTGACTCAAGTAAATACAATGTTACTCCCAAATCTTTGATTGAGAAATGTGTAACTGGCACAGTAAGTGTTTGTAATACTGAGTGGATTTGTTCAACTTGTGACTCAAACCTAAGAGAAGGCAAATTACCAGCATGTTCTAAAGCAAATAAAATGGCATTTCCTGTGAAGCATGAATGTCTGAATTTAACTCCATTAGAAGAAAGGTTAATATCTCCTCGTATTCCATTCATGCAAATACGAGAACTTCCCAGGGGTGGCCAGCTAACAATACATGGCAATGTGGTTAATGTTCCAGCTGATGTTAACTCAACAGTTAATGTACTGCCACGGCCTATCAACGAGTCGCAGACAATTCCAATTAAATTGAAGCGAAGACTGAATTACAAGCATCACTACCAGTTTCAAAATGTTAGGCCTACAAAAGTGTTAGAAGCTGCTGAGCATCTTGTTAAGACCAGCAAATTGTTTCAAAAGGAGCACATTGAAGTACAGGGAAATTGGCAAAATAATGTTATTGCTGAATCTACTGCTACTAGAGAAACAAACTCTGAAAGTGAATGGGGAGAGTTTTTAGATAGAGCTAGTAATGCAACAAGTGACCACGATCAAATACATGTACCGGTACTGAGCAATGAGTCAGTGTCTCCAAGTGAATCTGAGCAAACACTTCAGCAAGATACACCACCAGCAGTAGAAATTCTTAATGAGACCACAAACAATAATGATGATGATGATGAATGGTGTGAAGTGGAAGAGAGACCATCGGGGGTAACAGATACTCTATTACAACAACCGGATACAACTGAAAATGTTGAGAAAATACTTAGTTTTGCCCCAGGAGAAGGTAACAGGCCTCTTGGAATTTTCATGGATAAAGATTCAGAGTTTCTAGCATTTCCTACAATCTACTGTGGTGAAACTAGACCTGATAACAAAGAAAGGGAAGTACCAGTTCATTACAGTACAGTATGCAAATGGGAACTTAGAAATCAGGATAGGCGAGTAGCACAGTCTGTACCAAATATTTTTTATAAGCTCAAAAAGCTTCAAATCAAGCAAATACAAGACAGTGCTAGTTTGTCTCTCAGGAAATGTAAAACTAAAGGCAAAAAGTACACAGCAGGTGACCTGAAAAAGGATGATTATGTTAACAAATTAATTCATCTTGATGAAGGGTTTAGAGTTCTGCGAAATCTGAGAGGATCGCCACCTTATTTTGAGAAATGCAAGAAAGATCTCTTTGCTATGATCCGTCAACTAGGCAATCCTACCTGGTTCTGTTCATTTTCTGCTGCAGAAACCAGATGGTCTCATCTTCTTAAAACACTTGCCAGAATTGTGGATAACAAAGAGCTCAGTGATGATGACATACAAAACATGACTTGGCAACAAAAATCTGATTTTATTCAGAAGGATCCTGTAACTTGTGCTAGAAACTTTGAACACATGGTCCAACTCTTTTTTAGAGATGTTCTGAAAAGTGATGCAATGCCTATTGGAGAAATTGCCGACTTCTTTTACAGAGTTGAATTTCAGCAAAGAGGTAGCCCACACATTCATTGTTTACTGTGGATTAAGAATGCCCCTCAGTATGGAAAGTCATCCAATGAGCAAATTATTGAATTTGTTGATAAATACATCTCATGTCTTAATGATCAATCGTCTGATGATATGAGTGAACTAGTAAATTTACAAACACATAGACATGCAAAAACTTGTAAAAACCAGGGTCATCAAGTGTGCCGCTTCAATTTCCCTCTGCCCCCAATGCCAAGTACTATGATACTAGAACCTATTGTGGAAACAACTCTTGAGGAAGATGAATTAAATAAGGTGAAAGAGAACTGTAAGGAAATCACAACCCTACTAAATGATATGAAGTATGGAGAGGACATAACCTTTGAGGAATTTCTGGATAAGCTTAAATTAACAGAAGGTCAGTATATACAGGCTATTAGATACTCCTTAAAAAGAGCCACCCTTCTACTGAAAAGAAGTCCATCAGAGATTCGAATAAATAATTACAACCCTAATCTCTTGAAAGCTTGGAGAGTTAACATGGACATACAGTTTGTTCTGGATCCATATGCATGTGCAGTTTACATTTTGTCATACATAACCAAAGGACAAAGGGGCATGAGCAAACTTCTCGAAAAAGCATCCAAAGAAGCTAATAATGGCAACAAAGACATAACTAACAAGGTGCGCCATATTGGTAATAAATTTTTAAATGCAGTTGAAATTAGCGCACAAGAAGCTGTATATCTGGTATTGCAGATGCCTCTCAGAAGATCATCAAGAGAATTCCAGTTTATTAATACATCTAACCCTGATGAAAGAGTATTTTTGTTAAAGACTCAGAATAAGATTAATGACATGCCTGACAACTCGACTGATATAGAATCTGATAATATCATCAAACGATATCAAAGAAGGCCACGACAACTTGAGAATACATGTTTGGCATATTTTGTTGCTTGGTATACTTGTGTGAAAGATGCAAATACCCCTAATTCATCTACTAAGAATGGAAAATTTCAAGCATCTGAATTGCCAGAGAATGATTTTGCTAACAGCAAGGATGATGATCAGCCTGATGAGGAAACTGAATTTTATGAAGATAGCACTGACTTATTAATGAGAGGAGGACTAAGACTTGTCAAAAGAAAGAAACCAAGAATTATCAGGTCTGTAAGATTCAACAAGGAAAAGGATCCTGAAAACTACTTTAGGGAACAACTGATGCTTTATGTGCCTTGGAGAAATGAGCAAAACGATCTCATTGGTGACTGCCAGACATACCAAGATAGGTTTAGTCAAGTGGAATCAGTTGTAACAACAAATAAAGTTCAGTATGAGTACCATGCAGATATTCTTGATCAAGCTATGGAAGACATGAGTGAAGAAAGTTCAGACAGACAGCCTGTAGCCCCAAACACCCAACACATAAATGAACAAGATGTTGCAGCTAAGACAAAACCAAGTGAGCTCTTTGGATGTTTTGATCCAGGTACTAACAAGCAGCACAGTCAGTATGACATGTATGATGACATGGGGATATTGCCTAGGTGTAATGATGATGAAGATCTTTTGCAAAATCGGTTACAGGATAGTGATTATAAGAAACTTGTCAGGTCGTTAAATGTAAAGCAAAAAGAGTTTTTTTTTTATCATGTTCTTCATTCTGTCAAGATTGCAGATGATCCACTAAGATTGTTTTTAAGTGGAGGAGCTGGAGTTGGGAAGAGCACTGTTACAAATGCTCTATATGAAGCAATCATTAGATATTTGAGCAAGATACCATGAGAAAACCCAGATGAAGTTAAAGTCCTCAAAGTGGCCCCAACTGGAAAAGCAGCTTTTAATATTAAAGGAAACACACTTCACTAAGCTTTTAAAATACCTGCGAACAGAGGGTTCCAATATTGTTCATTGGATGCTGATAGACTCAATACCATGCGATCACAGCTACGAAAAATATAGGTTATTTTCATTGATGAGATATCAATGGTTGGAAGCGGAATGTTTAATTTCTTGAATTTGCGTTTGCAACAGATTATGGGAAGTCAAGAAGCATTTGGAGGACTCAGTGTGATAACAGTTGGGGATTTGTTCCAGCTAAAGCCAGTCTTTGATAAATGGATTTTTGAACATGGATCAAACACTTATGACACTCTGGCAACTAATATCTGGGAACAATATTTTAAAATGTTTGAGCTCACAGAAATCATGAGACAAAAGGATGTTGCATTTGCAGAATTATTGAACCGTCTTAGGGAAAGAAACCATACCCAAGCAGACATTGAAACACTGAAAAGCCGAGTTCTTTCGATTCAACCTGATAAACCAAATTATCCGATTCATGCAACCCATCTATTTACAACCAATCAACTGGTTAATGTCAACAACACTACTGTATTTCAAACTGCCCAAACTAAAAAGGCTCAAATCAAGTGTATAGATCTTGTTGTTGGAGACATCTCTGATGAACTCAAACAGCAAATAAAAGAAAAAATCCCAAATGATCCATCTAAAACTATGGAATTAAACAATTTAGTTTCCATAGCAGTGGGTGCTAAATATGATTTGACAACGAATGTCAATGTTTGCGATGGCATGACTAATGGAACTGAATGTATAATTGAAGATATAGACTACAGAGTTCACAATTCTACCAGACCAAGTATTATCTGGGTTTCGTTTCCTGACAAATGTATTGGAGTGAACCAACGCAGAGAATTTCGGCATCTATACAATGATAATACTGAAAAGACCTCGACACCAATCTTAGAGATCACAAGGCAATTTAAAATATCAAAAAGGCACCAGGCCCAAGTTCTTCGTAGACAGTACCCATTGAGAGCAGCTGCTGCAAAAACCATTCACCGTTGTCAAGGCGACACCCTTAATGAAGCTGTAGTGGATCTGCCATCTTGTAGTAGAGAACATATGCACTATGTTGGACTAAGTAGGCTTAGAAACAGCTCACAGTTGCATATATTGAACCTCAATGAAAACAAAGTGTGTGTGAGCAAGAAGGTCCAAGAGGAAATGACTAGACTCAGGGAAAACATGCTAGTTCCATGTTTGCAATCTTTATATGACATCAAACAGAATGCAATCAAGATATTATTCCAGAATGTGAGATCTCTTCACCTTCATTTTGAGGATGTCAAGTGTGATTACACAACATTCAAGCAGCAGATCTGAATGCTTTTGTTGAATCAGAGTTATGTTTTAGGGATACTGATACAGATTATCAGTTGGATGGCTTTACACTTTTTAGTAATGATATTTCCCCTACAAGTAATGTAAGAACACCGTATGGAACAGCTGTTTACATAAAGGATAGCCTGCAAGGTTATTGCCATTCATTTAGAGCCAACTATAATGATGTGGAATTTACTGTATCTGTTTTCTCTACTTCACCTGTAATTGCAGACTTACACATAGTTAGTGTCTATCGCTCAAAAAGTAAAGTTAATATGAGGAATTTCCTACATGCTATCAGCCATCTGCTTGATACTGAAATCCCAAATCATAAGACACCAGTAGTTATTCTTGGTGATTTTAATGTAAATCTCCTGGAGATCACTTCAGAAAGCAAAGCTTTGACCAAATGCCTGGTACAAGATAGAGGCTTCACCCAACTAATTAATGTGTGTACAACAGACTACCATTCATTGCTAGATCATATTTATACTAACGTACCAAACAAAGTGCATTCATTTGGTGTTCTGGAATCGTACTATAGTGACCACAAACCTATTTATGTCTCTTTATGCAACTGAAAGGAGTGCTAATTGCAACAATTTAAAATTGTTGCATGTACAAAAGAGGGGCACAATTTAAAAACCAATTACTAGAGCCAATTACTAGAAATCAAGTTTAATACTAAAAATTAAAAAAAAATGCAAACACATCAATTTAAAACTTTTATACTATCAACAATAAAAGGTAAAAAAATGAAGATAATAATATATAAGACTGGCTCTGTCTATTAGTATTATAAGCACTTTTTAGCTATTGTAAAATATTTTTTTATCTCAATCCCCTGTTTTTTATCTCAACCCCTGTTGTAAAAATGCCACAATATCTAGTGGTCCAGGCTCACAGACCAGGTACATGGGGAAGTGAAAATAGAATCCAACCCATTTCAAACCTCCCCTTACCCTTTAGACCCAGGAGGATTAGGCTCCTGGGAAAATTGTCCTTGGGATCTCCCACAAACTGTGGGACTATTTAACAAAGAAATTGATCAGGTATGTAGTCGTCCTCTCAAACCACCCTTAGTGACAAAGCATGGTATGGGTTGTTTTGTAAGAAGCTATTGCCAATTATGTTTTTCTTTTAATTGTCTCACAAAAAAATCTTTATTTTTACAGAAATCATCCATATGCATGGTGGCGAGTCAAAATACCAGGATTGAAGACAAACTTCTAACATGAAATGCAATCAGTACAGTTAATGCAATTCAAGAAAAACTATCTGGTGACAAAGAAAAATGGAGACACCACAAGGAAAGACAATTAAAATAAAACAGTCAAGATATTATGTGGAATTTCAAGATTGTCATTACGAGACTTCTATGTATCTAAACAGCAAATTTCAAATGAACTTTTCAAACCAAAGTTCGTAGTCTACAAAGAAGAACTTCAAACAAACAAACAAAAATGGCTAAGGATCTACATTGTACTACTACTTGGACAATCCATTCTTATCTCGAATACTTAATGTAATGGAGGATCAATATTACATGATATTATCATTTGACTTCAAATCCTGGCAAGCAAACTATCTATGGCTGATAGAACAAACACTGAACACTTTTTTTAGTGGCAAAAAAATCTATCAGGCTTGATTAAAAACAGCAATGTTTTTTTTCGAATGCATCCCCCACCCCAATTGTAAAGACAATTTTTATTTGGTTCTGAAATAATGCTAACTGTCCAAGGCTACAGCCTATTCAGTTCTTCTGTGAGACTGGCATGGAGATATTGATGAAATAAATAGTTCTTTTTACCATTATCATTGTGGGCCATCCCATGTAGCCTCATGTCTCTATTACTCATGATGCAACACCCCTTACTGGTGTCATAGCCCAACCAAAATACACTGGATGTTGAAAGGGGAGGAAGTCTAGCACAAAACTCTCTATATGAGACTTACGGACCCCCCCTCCCCCTCAAATAAATAAGTAAATAAATAAATAAATAAATAATATTAGCCCAGCGTGGCAGACCCAAAAAGATGGGGGATTTGTTTTGTAGAGTGTACTTACTGTAAGAACAAAATGAGGAAACGAACCCCCCTCCAAGGACGACAGCAGACGGCCTGCAGAAGCCATTTGTCTGTATTTCGCTGGAATGCGAGCCTAGCGCAATACAGGAAAGTGGCCTCTGCTAGCAGGAAACCAACTCTGCCATTTTTTTATTGATCTCAGAAATTAATACCTCACCGGCGAAAATATTTCAACAATCATCCTGATTTCAATATATGTAATAGGAGAAAGTATTTACCAGCCTATGGAAAGATTTAAACTTGGAAAGATTAATCACGAGATGGAATTCAGCGCGTTTTTCTACTGAGATTAATATACTCGGAGCGAGGACTCGCGAAAGCACCCAGTGACCGGGCGATAACTACGTGAAACATGGCAAAGATATGGCACAGAAATAACGGAAATGAGTCTTCACTAAGCTTCAGCGAGTCGGTCGCGGCTATAAATTGACTTTACCGTAAGTTTTGCAAGCGCCATCGAGTGTTGGGCATGACACTAGTAGACCGGACGGCACAAACGGCTGGAAATTGAGCCTAAAACTGGTAACAGGCCAGTAATGAAATGATATTTTCCATCTCTGTCGCAAATATTAATGAACATGAAGTTTCTGTTAATAAAATGATGTTTCTGATAATTTCTCTTGCTAGTATGATCAGTCATTTCGCAAAGAGGATGTATACTAGATTTGCAAACGAAATAATAATCCAATAAACAACTTCAAATAATTTCATGTTTACAACGTGAAAGTTTTGTTTCTTCACCTTCGAAATATTCTGTTAGGTCTGAGAATTGAGGACGAGGCACAATAATCGTTCAAACGGCATATCTCAGTAGATTTTTTGTGTAAATTTGCACTCTCTTTTCACAATTTCAGAGAGCTCGAGCTTGTAACATAAACGGATCGAAATCCACCAATCAAATCGCTCCATCCAGTCAACAGGTCAAAGGTTGTATTCACAAATCTGTTTCCTAAAGGCTGGTTCTCATATGATCGTTACGATCGCTGCGATCGTTAAGATCGCTGGGCGTATTTTTTCAGCGATCGTAACGATCCAAGCGATCGCAACGATCCCTTCGATTCTCATATGATCGCTACGATCGCTCATAAAATGCAAATGGACATGCAAATTCAGAATATTGCAAGCATACTCGCCAGCACTATTAAAGCATGCAACAAATGGCGCCCAACTCACTGATTGCTGTCATGCTGTTCAACTTCTAACTCTCGCCTTATTTTGTCTGAAAGAACGACAACGGACGTAGAAAAATCTAAAGCGAAGGTTTTGGATGCGAAAGATTTCCGAGAAAAGGGCTGATCTAGGCGGATAGTACATGAGATGTATGTAGTACGCTTTCCCGCGAGAAAAATGACTTATGAGTTGACGTTTTAACATTTTCTTGCTTGTGTTCGATGACATTTTCCCTAGCAGTTGGGTGATTTCAGTCGCTATGATCGCTGAACCGATTCTCATATGATCGTTGCGATCGCTACGGTCGTTACGATCGCCCAGCACCGATCGTTACGATCGCTGAGATAGAAATTTTTCTATCTCGGCGATCGCGATCGTTGCGATTGTTACGATCGCTAGGATCGCTACGATCGCCAAATAGGTCGATTCTCATACGATCGTTACGATCGCTGGTCGTATTTTTCAGCGATCGTAACGATTGCAGCGATCGTAACGATCATATGAGAACCAGCCTTAAGGCGTTCGCATGTGAATCATCCAAGCTTGCATATGGTTTTCAGTAGTTCTAAATCCTTACCTTCTATCGCTTATATTTAAACTTTCCAGGTAGCTGCAAAATTCTATTTACATTTATAGGCTGTAAGAAAGCTTTAGGCATAACATATCTAGCCATCAGATTCTAGAGTTGAATATTTTAGAAATAAATCCAATGTATTCATGTCTTCTCAGTCTGTTGACAACGAACTCTCGCCCGTAAATTTGTGTTTATTGACAATAACTTTCAAACTCCAGAGTTAACTTTGCTTGCTAGGCAATGCCTCTTGTGCCTGCAGTCCTTGCATTATTAATTTAGTCTGTAGAATTTCTTCGTTTTCACTCACGAGTCGATTTTTCTGATCGTCTCGGCAAAACCGAAACTTCGCTTTTTGCCCCCCTAAGCTCCATTTCCGATTATGTAATCGTGTTTGTGACGTCACGTTGCGCCCACCTATTATCACAGTATTTCAGTATATTAGGATTTCTGGAGCTTGAATCTTAAACGGATCGAAATCCACCAATCAAATTGTTCTGTCACTCAAGTAACTGTATCCTTCGCATCACATCACGTTTCGCCCTGCTGTACACGTGATCACTTCATGCTTCGGTACCTTAAAGCCAATCAGAGCATAACAAAGTAACCATCACGTGCTAAGCTCGTGTACTCGGAAAATTACTTTGCTTTCTTTGCCATTTTACTCGCAAAGTTCGTACAGTGCTGCACGTACTCTTTCATCATGGACAACGGAAAGCAGAAAAAAAAGGATAAGAACTCAAAAAAAGCAGCTACATCATCGGCATCGGCTAGGCAAACGCCATCATCCGTGGTTCAAGAAGTACCTGCAGAAAATCCTACGTCGAATGCGCCATCAGTTGCTCAGCCACCGCCTCGCTCACCAGCGAAAAAACGTCCCGACAGTTTGATTGCGTACGTGCACCAGTTGTCACCTACAAAGCGCAATAAGAAGAACACTCTTGACTACTGGACTTTATCTTTACAAACTAGTGAGAATACTAAAGAGGCATTACTTTACTCCAAGAACAAGAGGCCTTTGCTAAGCGAGAACCAAACTAGAAGAACACCAATCAAGATCCAAAAGTTCACGTACACAGAAGACAACAAAATAGTTATTAACGACATGACAAGTATCTCCAAGCCTTTGCCAACAGAATACGCTTTCCAGTTTGACAGTAACGCTCTTGGACATCATTACCCAAAACGCACAGTCCAAGAGATCGCAAATACAAATGACTGGGAACTAATATCTTTCTCAGGAAAAGTGTTGAAGAAAAACCAACCCACAACAGTCGGAGAACTTCGAGTTGCGGACACTACAGTAGCAGACAGCACAGGAACACTTACTGTAAGTTTGTGGGAACGGGCTATCGAGATGGTCGAAACAAGTAAAGTGTACAACTTTGGGCCTATTCAAGTGCGAAGTTGGAATGGAATAAAAAAGCTGAGTGGTACGCCCAACACAGTGATCGTCGAGAATCACGAAGTTGACATGGAGATTCCTAATTCCGATTCCCTGGTACATCTGGTAGATGATGACAATATCGAAAAGCAACTGAACGCTCCTGCAATACTCAGCATCGACTCAGTAGAGACTCTCGTCTATTGTGTCAACTGCGATCGTAGACTGACGCAGGCGACGGCTGACAAATTCATTCAGTGTGCTAGATGCTCCAGTTACATGCGCACTGCTTCGTGTTCTAAGAAGGTATGTGCTCGTTTTGCAGTCAAGCATGAAGGACACATTGTTCACCTAACTGCATTCCAGGAGGCTCTTCAGAATGTGTGCAAAGAAGTCTCAACAATGTCAGAAGGATCGATTGCTGAGTTTTTACTGGAGTTGGAAAATATTACCATTACCTATAACAGTTCCATATCCATCATCAAAGACATCAGAAAGTAACAACTGCTGGACATTTTCGTGTTCAGAACTGATCACTTGCTTTTGCCAAAGGTTTCTGAATGTTTTGCTTAAGGTTTCTGAATGCAAACCCTATAAATCACTAACTTTTCAGGCAATTCAGTAGTAAAAGTTGATATATTTAATAGTATTCAGTTACTGTTCATGTTCTGTTTACACATCCATTATTGACAATTATAAAGACTATCGTTAATGGTTACTGGACATTGCTAGACTCTAGCAACTGAGTAGAAACTTTAGTCTGTTGTGTCAACTACAATCGTAGACTGATGCAGTCGATGGCTTGGAAATTCCCAATATAGATGCTCCAGTTATATATGCACTGCTTTGAGTTCTAGGAAGCTATGTACTCGTTTTACAGTCTAGCATAAGAGTCAGGTAGTTCGCCATCTGTTCTGGAAAGATCATGTGTACAAAGAAATGCTGACATCACAGAGGGATCAATTACCTAGTTTTTGCTACATGTCCATTAATATGACTTAAGATTTACTTTAACTCAGCTTGATGTTGTGCTGAACTCATTTGCTTTAGAAACTGAGTTATCGTAAACTTTTTTGGATATCAACAAAGGAAAATTCTACAACTAAAGATTGGCATTTTTTTTTGAAATACCACCAACAGTAAATGTCAGTACATAACATTTTCCTGTAAAATTAGATTCATGTTACAAACGAGTTGACTTTCATAATACAAATAATTGTTGTGATTGCAAAGTTAGCCATATAATGTTGCACTTCTAATTACAACCATTTTTGTTCAACCCTCACTACTACCTTTTGCAAGTATTTCACATTTCTTGATA
>JAOCNB020102772.1:0-11435 GCA_026546465.2 Palythoa caribaeorum | reverse complement strand
ATTCAAAATAACCCAGTTAGAAAAAATTAACTGGTTAGAAAAAATAACTAACTAGTGTGAAAAAAATTAACTAGTTAGAAAAAAAATTAACTAGTTAAAAACGAAATTTAACTGAAACCAAAAATTAACTACAACATATACTTATAATTCCTTCAAGGCTAGCACTCGATCAGTACAGTTTGGTCTGGATTTAGTATTTAACCCTTTGAGCCCCAAGCACGACAAATGAAGTTTTGTTAAATTCTCCCAACTGAGTTCCATGCTTCCTATATAAGCAGTTTGGGAGCATTTGGCATTTCAACTTCCATAGCTTATTTCATTTGATCAATTCCTTGCTTCTCATTACCAGTTCTATTATTTTGTTTGAGTTATGTAAGAAGAAGTTTGAGGTCAAGATAATTTGCCTGGAGCAGTAAGGGTTAAGAAATAAAACAAGTTCTCCGTATAGATACTTTAAATAGGAGGGGTGGACTGAGGTTTCATTTGTCTCAATCTTAGGACACTGCTTTGTGTGGTGTCCTATCATGCATCTTGGCCTGCACCAACGATCGTGCATGAAGAAGCTTAGCGGTTCTAGGCAAAACGTCGCTGAGTTTCAATTTAGGTCCAGTAATAGTTTTATTTTATTTATTTATTTATTTAAGTTCTACGTATCTTCATAGCCTGGTGAAAACTGAGGCAAACCTTTGTGAGAATTCAAAAGTAGATCATTCTACGAAGGCACGAACATGTTTTACTTCTTTTATAAAATTATTATTTTCTGACTTAACAAAGAGAAAGAAGAGATATGAAGTGCATATAGTTCTATTTCTTTCATGAAACTGCTAATTCTCACAACTTGGTAACAGCCAAACATCATTTTTGTGCTTTAAAGAACTATAAACTGATAAATTAGAATGCATGTACTACATGTATCCAAATTATTCTTAGACTATAAATAAACTTTAATGAACGTAAGAAAATACTCACGCTGAGCGAAGTGACTTGATCAGTTGACTTCTAAGGTCTGTTTTCTCTAAACATTCCTTTGATACAAACATAAACATTATGATTGAATTCAAAATACCAACTTTATCAGTTTTCTACTTTTAAATTTTACTGTCTTGCTGAACATTTGCTGTCATTAAATACTGGCTGACAAACCTAAAAATATTATATACATCTACCTTGATAAATCTACAACCACACATTGTCAATTTACAAGGAATCAAATGAATTAACTTCCAAATAACTACTGCTTTAGAAACCCTTCAAGTTTGCAGAATCTTCGAGGATTATAAGATGCAAAATAAAATAAAAATAATTAATAAAATAAGCTTGAATTGGTTACCTTGAGATCATTGAGTGCTGGAAGTGATTCAGGAAACTCGACAATGATACTAAACAGCTCTTCAATCCTAAACAACAAGGGGAAAACTAAAAACCTTTAACCTTCTTCCCTTAATGACGGTTTTGATAGCTTTATCTAGCTCAAAGATAGAAAACTACAAAATAAGCTTGATTGAATATTAAGCTTCAACCCACAGTTGGCAACGTTAACTATTTTCAGACTTTCAAGAGTTACAAATACATCTGAAGAAACTTAGGTTATTTACCATTGACAAAAAATTTTTTGAAAATTCCAGTTGCAATGTAAATGGAACATGACCTTTTCGTTTGTTCCAGTGGAAAATTTCCAGAATAAATGGAATATCTGAAAAGGTAGCCCTGTTTTCCCAGTTGAAACTAAACTAATGGAAATTATTTTGTGTTCCATTTACAGTTTCTCATATTTTTCACCAGTCCCAAGTGTTTGATGGTCATTTTTACAGCCAGCCAAAGAGGAGCCTGTGAATAAATGGTACAGAGGGTAAATGGAAATTATGCACTTTTCCCAAACTGAAATTCCCTAATATGAAGAATTTGGAATTTTTTGTAAAATTAATGGTAAATACCCTCACATTAAGGTACAATTAATAATAACATAAACTAACATATGATTGTATAGGACTGCAATGCCATGCTTATCCCTGAATAATCCCCCATTAATAATCTGATACCTTGAACTAATTTACCTTAACTCAGCAAATGATTTATACGTGAAATACTGCAATTTGGGTTTCCATGTTTCCAGACAATTGTCACTTTCATTGCAACAATTTTCATCTCCTGCAAGAAAATTAGTTTATGAACGTTTTTCATGGAGGATATCACTGCACTTTCTGCTGCTGAAGGTTTTCTTGCTAACCAATTTTAGATATTCCAAATAAAATGGATAAAAAATAAATTATTACTATACAATTAATAACTTGCTAAGTAAGGATCCATGTAAGAACTAGGGAAATAATAATAATAATAATAATAATAATTATAATAATGATAATAATTATAATAATAATAATAAAAATAAACTTTATTTAGGTGTCAAGTCTATTTAGCCGGCCAAAGGCCTACTAATTGGGGACACCGTCTTTACCACTCTGAGGTGGATGGAGACATACCACATGACACACACACACACACAAATACACATGTCTCTGAGGGCCTACAGTTTAACGTCCTTATCCGAGAAGACGTGAAGGTCTAACCATTTGCAGATGTTAGACAATAGGCTTGCAATAATTGCAGAGTTTTCCAAAAATGTTTTAGTAGGAGTTGGAAATGAAATGGAGATGGAGAGCATTGTGAAGGACGAAGTCCCAAGCTTTATAGGGGGGTTTGGGAGCATGCTCTGCCTGAAAATTTTGGAATTTAGTACTAAGTTGACAAAATCCTTTTTGTATATCTTAGGAGATAACATTGAAAAAACAGGTGGCTTTCTACAGGTGTAAATTCCTGCTTCATGCCAAAAAAAATCATGTATGCTGCATCATGCTAAAAAGTAGCTGTGTCATTGAAATTAATTATTAAATAAAAAATTGATTTGAAGAATCTGAATTGTCTCTCATTTAAAGTACTACACCAATGACAGCACTTAATTCAAATTTAAGGAAAAAGTTTAATGATTTGCATATAAGAATCTTAACTAGGAAAGCGTAGGGGCAATTTCAATTAAAAATTTTCATTGTCTATTAAAACTATAGTAAAAAAACTTTACAATTGACTTTGCCAGTTGCATATTTAGAACAGTTGTTTACAACAACTTTTTGGTTGCATATTTTACTGTAACTTGGAAGAAGTAAAACAACTTTTACACATTATTTTATTGAAAAGAAATGTTCATAAGTTAAAGCACAAACCTGTATTTTTAGAAAATTATAGTGGCATATAATACCTTGTTTTTCAAGAACAATCTGAAGCCAGCCACACAGCTCACTATCAAGCCATTCTGAAAGTGACCCAAGAAATGATGATTCGAATTCGCCTTTGCAATTCTTCTCGATCCTGCTTTTAATCTGTTGTTGAAGGAAAGCAAGTGAAAAATGAGCAAAAACTTACCATAATATGTATAGGAAGGCCATGGCAGTTATTTACAAAACTAATCAATAGATGTAAACATTTTAAACACCATACATCTTGATGATAAGACCACAGTGATGCCTGACGAGTTGGTGCGTTAATGGTAGCAAATGCTCCTTTTAAGGTAACTGGCATCTTTGTGTTTTTGATTTGAAGAACTCCACAATGATGCCTCATGCCTTATTTACTGTAACAAAGGCTTTTGAAATACATTGTATCTGTGAATGTTACAGATCGAAGGGATTCCACGATGATGCCTCATGCCTTATCTAAATATTGATAAATAAAGGCATTTGGAACACATTACATCTGTGCACAATACTGATAGTTCTAAGGGATTCTACAGTGAAGCCTGGTCAATGCTTCATTAAAATTACCCTGTTACATCCATTACAAAGCTTACATATCTTTCTAGAAATATTTGACACAGTGTATTCCCTTACCTCTTTGTGTATGACAGAGACAAAAGCCTCTCCAGCAACTTTATGTAGCAAACCAAGTGATCGAAGCTGCTCATTGAATAAAGCAAACTGTAAGAGTATTTTTTCACATGAACATCCTTCAGCTTCTTCGTCACATGCCTCACATGTTATGGACTCATCTAGCTCATCATCATCATCATCTGTTTGTGAAGGAACCACAAGCTGATAATTTCTACATCAGTCTAGATTTGATTTGAAAGCCCACAATAGGACTTATATCTAGATACATTTTAAAATAGAAAAAAAAATGCATGGCCAGATGAATAAAGAGATAGTTTAATGAAGTAACAATAACAAAATGGTAGACTAATCCTTTGATTCCCAAACACAACAAATGATGTGAAGCTCCATACTTTTTATAAATATATAAGCAGTTTGGGAGAATTTGGCTTTTCAATTCCATAGCTTATTCCACTTGCCTATGATTAATTTCTTATTTCTCATAAGGCCAACAGGAACAGATCCAGAGATTTGAGAAAGGGGAGGCCAACAGTTTCCAATCAGAGCAATGCCCCCATTCCCCTGACTCCCTTAAAAGTCTCAGTAAGCTCCCAAAACAGTTGCATTTATCAGGAGGCAAGCGTGGCCTAGTGGTCAGGGTGCCGGACTTGAATGCAGTTGATCCAGCTTCAAGTCCTGCTTTGACCACTAGCTGGATTTGTCTTCGGGTAAATCCCAGAGTCAAATCCACCGTGCTTTGTAAATAACCAACTGGTCTGCCTCCTGCCAGTTGGGATTCTTAATTGTGTCTTAGTTTGTGTGTGCTCCAAGATATTAGCTACACCCATTTTCAGTCAGTAACATGTGGGGCCTGGTTTTCAGTGTTGCAACTGGTTCTTGATTGAAGTTAATCAAACTCTGTTGACCAGTTTTTTTGCTAGCCAAGGGTCCTTGGATTGTCTAAGGACTTGAACAAAATACTGGTCGATGGAGTTTCTGACTAAAGTCCACCAAAAACCATGTGTGTTACTGGAAATGGGTATAAAAGGTTACAAGGGGGAAAAGGTGGGTGGGATCTGTTCCTTCCCAAGATAATAGCAAGAAAATAAAAATCTAGGCATGAGAGGGTTAATGCACAACAATATTACTTTGTAAAGTTAGCAACAGGTTGATTTATTATCAGAATTTAGAACTGAGAAGTTTTTGAAAATATCGAGTTCAGAAAGTTACCTGTTTCTCTCTCTGGTGAAACAGTTTTCTTTCTGGCTTTACTGTTCATTTTGTAGTAGGACTTGAAAGCTCTGCCATAAAAATTTTCAGTCATAATCTTGAAAGGTTTTGGAGCTTTGGTAAATATAATAGCTTTGCAAATCTCTTCAAACTGTTGTGATACATCCCTGCAGAAGAAGAAGGCATCAAATTAACTGTAGTAACTTATTTAAATGGATTATCTTGAAGTATAGTAAGTCTCTAGCAGTAATGATGGTGATTTTAGGAACTGCCATGAGAACAGTTGGTATTCGTGGGAAGGTCCCCTGTTTGATTTTCAGTCTGACTAAATTGTTGATATGACGGCAGCGTGGTTGGAGCAGTGGTAAGATCTCTGCCTTTTAACCACAAGGTCCCGTGTTCAAACCCCAGCTCAGCCGAGTGTTAAACATTTGTGAGACCTTCATTTCCACCAAAGCTGACTCAGCTTTCCATCCTCCCGAGGTCGGTAAAATGAGTACCAGCTTCTGCTGGGGGCTACCTGCGATGTATTAGTTTCTCGTCCAGGGGGAGTCCTACAGGAACCGGAGATAAGCACCGGCTCCAATGGGCCACTTGGCTCGTAAAAGGATTTAGCTATTGTTGATATGTACAGTATGGCATTTTTCCATCTCATTAGGCAAAAGTCTGACCAAAATGGCTGAAAAACCATACCCTTTGGGGCCTCACATACCTATATAGCCCACATGAGGGAGTACTCCCCAGCAGGCTCTGAGGTAGGGAGGTCAAAGGCATGAATTAAAAAAAGGTGCTAACTGTGATCAAAGTTAAAATTGAAAAGAAAAAACAAATAAAAAGAGTAAGTACCGTAAAAAACTATGACGGCTCTAATGCTTCTTTGTGTGGGTCATTAGGGTTTTGTTTTCTCAGCCTTCAGCTTTGTGAATAGAAAAAGGGTACTGAAAAGTTCTTCCTTGAAGGTAAACAAATACTGAGAACATTTTTGTTATCCCTTCCTTGTTGTCCAAAAATGATCTGTTTCTAACGACAACAAGTGCAGGTGCTTAGCTTGATGCTAGTTTCATTCTTTTGTATTTTATCTGAAGATGACTTTATAGCCGAACACGTTTATTTATTTTATCAATCATTTCTAAAATATTTTAAGCCTTTTATCATATATATACCAAAAATCTTTCAAGCCAAATTGCAATGTCAATAATGATAATAACATGACTTTTTGAGGGAATATTGTTATTTGCGCCCGCGTAGTATCATTATTTTGACAATGACAATTATGACTACTACGATGATTACGACTACTACGACGATTACGACTACTACGACGATTACAACTACTACGAAGATTACGACTACAAAGATGACTACAACTACAAATATGATTATGACTACAAATACGATTACAAAAACGATTATGACTATGATTATGACTAAAATTATGACTAAAATTACGACTACTACGATGATTACAACTACAAATAGAATTACGATAACGACTACTACTACGATTACGACTGTTAGCAGAAATGCTCTGTTGGAATGAGCAATGGCAATAATTCTTAAAACCCTCTACCGTAGCCTACCTCACTGGCAATAAAGCTGTGAAGAATGTCAGAAGATCTATAGCTGGTTTATAAATAACAAGTTGATTAAACAACTCTTCAACTGCATCCAGTAGTGGCTGCCATGATTTATCAATGCTTTCGTCTCTCTGAAGAAGATGTGAATATTATACTGAAGTCAGTTGAAATACACAGGGTGCAGCTAAAAAGGTAAAAGGCAAGAAAAATTAAAAAATAAAGACATTTCCCCAGGTATGCCTGGGTCCCCCCCCCCCCTCATCATCGGGGAAGCCGATGACAAGTGCATAACTACAAAGTTTATTTCAAAGTTGATCATACCACTGAAGATGATGATGGAAAATGACCCCAGAACTGCACTCGAACTCTTCTAAGGTCTGCTTGCAGTAATTCTGGAAATTATATTCATGTGGTTTAAATGGTTATTAATTAGTAAACGGATTGTTTCATAATTCATACGTGTTTATTCAAATGCTTTAAATGGCAAACTAATGGGATACAATATTTTAATGAATAAAATACACACCTAAAAACCACTCGTGCAAGCGAAGACGCATCCATGGTTCAGAACTTTCCAAGGTTTGTAGAATTTGTTCATGTTCTGAATTAAAAATTAAAAAAAGGTTATAAAAAATGAAATACAATACTTCTTAAGTCCAAATGCAGAGCACTAAGCATCTAAATTCAAAGTGAACAATTGTTTTACCTAGTTTTTTCCCCGAGTGAGGATTTAAAGCATCTGTCAATGTACTCCACAAGACATCAACATCGGCCGCCATATTTTAATTTTGAGCGGGAAGAGCGCTTAGTGACCACACGTTTTTGAGCTTGGTAACGAAAAGGCCTGGAAGCTTGGCTTTGTTGTAAAACAAACAACTTGCTCAACAACTTGTCTTCGTGTGTCAGAAATTTGCGGCAAAAAATGCTACTCGTTCCATATAGGGCAAAATGAAGCTTATGCAGTTTAACGTATGAGGGTGACTGTAGTATTCGAAAATGGTTGAAGCAGTTGTCGTGTCGCACTCCAGTTTAATACCAAGTTTTCGACCTAAAAGTTAAACAGGCGGTCGAAGTGTAAACTTTGGCCATAATCTAATATGATAAAGCTATTCAAGGAAAACAAATGAGTAGCAAGAGAACTGTGACTTCGGAACTGCAGAAGTTTATTCAGCAAAGGTATGAAGACGCAGCACTTGTGATTTACCGACAGCAACACAGCGGTTCCCTGTCGAGATTACGTGTTGTAGCAGACACAGGAACTGAGATTGAAAAACAGCATTCTCCACAGCCACAGGTACAGTGTTGGCAAGACGAACAACACGCTGAACGGCAAGCAAATCAGATTGTTCAAGGAGCCGAATTCATTGATGGCACAAATCGTGACAAAAAGATATCTCGTGCCAAACGTGTTGTTGAAAGTGAAAACGATCTGGGAAAGAAGTCCGTACCTGACAGTAAAACCTCAACTCAGTCACGAATTTGTGCAATAATGTGAAAATACTTGCAGTGAATATAATTATAGACGTGCACTTTTAGACTCTAAGTTTTGTGAGCTCAGTTGTTAGACAATTATTATTTTACCTGTAACATGAAGGCCAATTTCAGGGCTCGGCACTAACTATAAGAACGAGGCTCAAATTTGCCAAAATTTAAGAGCAAGCTCAGGCTGAGGTTGGATAACTAGGAAAATTTTTGTAGAAGAAAATTGACTAAAACTCAGCAATGCAGTATAAAACATAAAAAGATTCACTAAAAAGACTGCTTAACAAACAATGAAGGTAGTTCGCCTCTAAATTCAGCCGTACAATAGTGGTGCAAGGCATTTCATTTTCCAATACCTTGTTTTATTTTGTTTTTTCTTGATTAAAAACCGCTCACAGAAATAAGAACAATTTAAGAACAAATTGAGGGTGAAATCGCCAAAAAATTAAGAACAATGAGGCTTGGCAAAATTATATAAAAAAGTGTGTAATAAAGCAAATGTCTGGTAAAAATTGGGATTTATGATATCGCTTGACTTCTAAGTAAAAAGATATCCACTGATTCCTACTACTACTACCACTACTATGACTACTACTACTACTACTAATCTTCACTTTTGTGTCAATAGTAGGGGACACCTAAGAACGAAAATAATTCTCCACAGATTATAAGGACACTTTAGCTAAATCCTATTACGAGGCTAAGTGGCCCATTGGAGCCGGTGCTTATCTCCCGTTTCTGTAGTGTTAAGCGGATGAGAGTCATTAGGGACTTTACGCAATGAGGACGGCGACGTGAAAGAACAATAGTAAATACAATAGCTGCAGTTTTATACTGATTTAAAGCATCAGTTAATGATATTTTATCTGATTATTTTTTGGCAGTACCTTGGCAGGTAGCACTATCATGTTACTGACCGCGGCATGGGCTGGAAGTGTTGTGATTGGTCGATGTGATCTGGATAGGTATGGAGAAGCTATTGAGGGATCTGGTCATGGCAAATTCAGTTGTTGTCATCAGGTATAATCATGCAAATATTTAAAAATTCTTTTTTTAATTTTATGCCAATAACTAATCATGACAGTGAATCTTCGTGGCGTTACATTTAGCTATCATAATGACATATTTTGAGTTAAGTATTTTTATGTTTTCATGCAACAGATCATGAAGACCTAAGTTTCTCAATTTGTACATTCCCATATGTAGACAAGTTAGAATCTGTGTGTACTATAAACACCATAGATATAACCTATATACTCACTCCATTCTATTTAGCACCGAGCATTAAGCGTGTACTCCTTAATCAAAAGCTTTACATCAGCTGCAGTACGTAGGCAAAAACTGTGAATCTTAATAAAGGCAGAACACATTGGTTTAAAAAAACTACTTTAATTATATATATAGACTATTTAATAATATAATAATTACCTAATTGTGTGGGGCAATCTGTTCCTCAGGGTGTAACAGTCCTTAATGATGTACGAACAGCACTCATCCTCATGTTGGGAACATCAACTTTCTATTTGTAAGTTTTCTTTGTTTGAAAGGAATAATTGTCTTGAACTTGCTTTTGCATAAGGTAACACTTCTGAATCCCTAACAGGAAATGAACCCATGATCCTCTGATTGGGCGGGGTGAAAGGGTGTATGGATCAGTGAAGTATATTTCAACAAAAACTTCAGCGGATTTGTGGATCCATGTACTGGGTACATGACCTGAGCTGTAGGAACTCACAAGGGGAACGAGTCACTTAACTTGGTTCTAGTAAATGGCACACTTTGTATATGTCCTGAGCTGTAGGAACTAACGTGAGGAAAAAGTCTCTTAACTTGGTTCTAGTAGATGGCACACTGGGTATATGTCCTGAGCTGTAGGAACTCACGTGAGGAAAGAGTCTCTTACCTTTGTTCTAGTAGATGGCACACCAGGTATATGTCCTGAGCTATAGGAACTCACGTGGGGAACGAGCCACTTAACTTTGTTCTAGTAGATGGCACACTGGGTATATGTCGTGAGCTGTAGGAACTAACGTGAGGAAAAAGTCTCTTAACTTGGTTCTAGTAGATGGCGCACTGGGTATATGTCCTGAGCTGTAGGAACTAACGTGAGGAAAGAGTCTCTTAACTTGGTTCTAGTAGATGGCGCACTGGGTATATGTCCTGAGCTGTAGGAACTAACGTGAAAAAAAGAGTCTCTTAACTTGGTTCTAGTAGATGGCGCACTGGGTATATGTCCTGAGCTGTAGGAACTCACTTGGGGAACGAGTCACTCAACTTGGTTCTAGTCGACGGCACACTGGGTACATGTCCTGAGTTGTAGGAACTCACTTGGGGAACGAGTCACTCCACTTGGTTTTAGTAGATGGCACACTGGGTATATGTCCTGAGTTGTAGGAACTCACTTGGGGAACGAGTCACTCAACTTGGTTTTAGTAGATTGTACGCTGGGTACATGTTTTGAGCTATAGGAACTCACATGGGGAACGGGTCACTTATCTTGGATTTGGTTGATGGCACACCGGTTATATGACCTGAGCTGTAGGAAATCACGTGGGGAAGAGATCACTTATCTTGTTTTTAGTCGATGGCACACTGGTTATATATTCTGAGCTGTAGTAACTCACATGAGGAATGGGTCACTTAACTTGGTTCTAGCAGATGGCACACTGTATACAGTTTACAAGTTTTGCAGTTTACAACTTTTATTAATTCACTAAAAACATTATAGTCAGTACAACTGAATTGCATAATTATTACAATATGATAAAAAATATGATGATTGAAACTATTTACAAAATTAAATGATTAAAAACTACATAAGATATATATAATAATAAGGCATATCTACATAAAACATTTAAAAAGTGTTCTTAAACCGGTTTGTCAGAGTAGATCTAGAGAAGTGCAGGAAAGATCGTTTTCTTCTTAAACTGTAGTGGGGCAACGTACCTCGGTGGCAACAGGTGGTGCAATTGATGGGTGTTGTCAGCGGCGTTGCTAAAATGCAGGTCAAGGGTAAGGGTAAGGGTAAGGGTAAAGGGTAAGGGTGAGGGTAAGGGTAAGGGTAAGGGTGAGGGTAAGGGTAAAGGGTATATATAATAAAAAAAATTGTAAAGATGTGTCAAAGTGAATCCTCTTTTATGAAATGGGAACATGGGTTTTTAGCCCAATATCAAATGTTTCGAGTCCATACTATTTCATCTGTTGTTTTACGGATTCACCGGTCTGCTCTCATAAATTGAACCAAAAAATATTCGGCTTTGATGTCGAGTTATAATGACCAGCT
>JAOCNB020102746.1:0-11439 GCA_026546465.2 Palythoa caribaeorum | reverse complement strand
AACATAAAAAGATTCACTGTAAAGACTGCTCAACAAACAATGAAGGTAGTTCGTCTCTAAATTCAGCCGTACAATACGTGTGTGGCGCAAGGCGTTTCATTTTCCAATACCTTGTTTTATTTTATTTTTTCTTCATTGAAAACCGCTCGCAGAAATAATATAAGAACAAAATAAGACTGAACAAATTGAGGCTGAAATCGCCAAAAAATTAAGAACGATGAGCCTCGGCAAAATTTACTGGTTCTTATAAAAAAAAGCGTGCATGTGTTACTTTTAGTCTTTCAGTCTTGACCAGAGAAAGAAGATGAACGAATGTGACTGTCAACTGGAGCTTAAATCATATTATTTATTTAACGTTTTAAGACCACTGAATGTAAAAACACAAATTCTACACAACATTAATAAGATTTTAAAAAATTTCATTAAGTTGTGTCGAATTTTTATTTCTACCTATAGTTTTCTCAAAACCAATGTTAGCGGGCAAATTGTTGTGTGGTTTTTTATTCTGAAGTTTTCCGAATTGGGATTTGCATTTTTTAAGAACTTTAAAAAGGTGATCAAAGTTTGCTTGCTTGTCAAGGCCATGACTTCTTATATGTTGCTTTGTTATTGAATTTCGGTGTTCACTGACTTCACTAATGCGCTGATAAAGGTGTCGTGATGTGTAACCGACATAATTTATACTACACTAATTCTTACAGTAAAAGAAAACTAAATCTTCGTTAGTCAACCATCACTGCGTTGTTTGCTTATTTAAATGTGATTTGTGTGATACAAATTATGTCGGGTATACGTACACATCACGACACCTCAGTTTATTAACACATTAGTGACTTTGATCACCTTTTTTAAAGTCTATAAAATGCTATACATCAGGGACATTAAGCGGACTTTAAATACTCAAAGGGATTCAATACGGGCGAAAGTTTTTACTTGACATTCCATTTTATTGTGTCAAACAATCACAGTATTTTATCTTAACATAGCACTTTTATCTTTTCATAAGATATAAGCATTTGACTTGGGAATGGCGTTGTGTCTGCGCCGAAACGTCGTCGTTTTTTATTTTTTTAAAAAAAACTTTCTTTATGGATTTTAAGACATTTTTAGCGTTGAACTTTATTGTAAACATCTTTCCAAATCCCTATTTTAAAATATCGATCATATATAATATAATTCACAAAAAATACGATTATGAAAAATCATGGATATGATCAGGTAGCTGAACCAGTCCCTCGCGGCCTTCTAACGCATGCGCAGTTCCTCACTATTTGTCCTTGGTTATCCGACGTGGCGAAAAGACAAAGATTGAATGCAACTTTGTATAGTTTTCTAGAATATTGGGAAAAATGGCTTTTCAAGAATGGGTTTTGGTATCTTTAGCTGTTCTAGTAATTGTGCGAAGTTCTCATAGCTATTTTATCACCATAGACGCTCATGGCGAGGAATGTTTCCACGATAAAGTCCAATCTGGAACCAAAATGGGGCTAATTTTTGAGGTCGCTGAAGGAGGCTTCCTTGATATAGACGTACAGGTAAGATTTTGGACAGCACTGAGATGTTAATAAACGGTCATAACGTGTATGAGATCTCTAAAGGAGTAGGAGATAATGTGATGTAGCCTGCTGGTTTGAAACATTGTCGTTTTCAGATGCTTTTAACATATATATGTTCTCATTTAAACCGTGTGAGAACCACGTCTAAGATTTGGTTGTCTTTTGAATTTTAATGAGATTTACAAAAAACGTACCTCACAAACCATGTGTTTTAGCAGTAGACCATGGCTACAGTTACTATTAGTTTTCTTGATATTTGATATAAAGTAAACTAGTAGTTGATCTTATTTAGAAGGGAGTGTTGCCTTCAACCCAGTAAAAACTCTGGCCCCAAAAAATGATTGACATTGTCATTGTTGATTTGCCTTGAGGGGTGACTGGAAAAAAATTGATATAGTGAGGGATTTGGAGTTCAAGCTTTCACTTCTCCCAAGACTCACACAAATATAAGTCTGCAAAATGACAATAACAAAAGCTTATTGTTTATAAATATAATGTTCCCTAATTTACAACTCCCTAGCTAACTTCCTTAAACATAAAAAACCCTGAATGAATGCATCTCCATAAGCCTATAAGAATTGCTTTAAATGCTGCAAGTGCAGGGTTTGTCTTTGGAAATTTATGGAAGCTATAATTTGGACTTTCTCTAGTCCACTCAGTTGTAAAATTGAATATTAGATTGGAAGCGAATGTGCAATGGTTTGTGGTCATAACCAGGAGAGGTTCAAATGTTTCATCTGCTTGTTATTGTTTTCCCATTATAGTTTTTATAATTTCCAAAATCTTTATTTTCTTTAGATATGTATAGCAAAAATAAAAGGTGCAGGTGAAGGTAAAGGGTAAGGCCAATAGTTCTGTTAGACAATTAAGTTAGTATCAGTGAAAGCTGGCACCAGGAAGCTGGCAGCATGCCCTTTTGCCCATGACTGGAGATGTTCTGTGTTCTCCCTTGTAAAAAAATGGAATGCCGCTTAGCTTTAAAACCTGACGCTTGGCTTTCAACAAAGCCCTCTGTGTAATATTTGGGTCTGCAAATATTCACTGGTCAAATCTGTCTCCGGGGAATGTTATTGAAAATTGATCAGCTTTTTTCAAAACTTCCTCTGTATTTTTTACCCTTGATTTCTATTTCTGATGGTTGAGTATCTTCTGAGGCCAGTCAATGCTTTGCTTGCTTGATTGATCAATCACTCTAGCGACACTATCTTAAATTATTCCCAGAATGCAAAGGGTGCCAAATTTGTTTTGAGGTTATCCTGCCATGTTGGTGAGAGCACAAGGTCTGGGAAAAATAAAATGACAGCAGCTAGCCAGCAGAAAATTAGCAGGAAACTGACCAATCCCTCACCATGTGGGTTACCTAGGTTACAGTTACCTAGGTTACATTTACCCCTTGCTCTTAGTAAAATTCAGGGGAGAACACTGATGTTGGTGTCATTAATAGATGAGACAACACATCACCTTGTTTGTGAGTGCAGTAAAGTGGCACAGATAAAAGGATTTAGCTAACAAACTAGCTAGCTATCTAAATAATGATAAATTAATCAATAGTATTTCTGTTTTAGATCACTGGACCCGACAAGAAAGTAATTTACTCAGGGGAAAGGGAAACTAATGGGAAGTACACATTTGCTGCGCACATGGATGGCCAGTACAACTACTGCTTCAATAACAAAATGTCCACAATGACACCCAAGATAGTAAAATTCTCAATGGATATTGGAGATGCCCCCAAAGACACCAGCAAAGATGATGGTAAGCTATTAGTTAAATTCAGTAAGCTAGTATTTCTATTACTTTTTTTTTGTGTGAACTAAATAATAATAAAGAAAAAGTGTTGCCCTTGCTTGCTTAAAATAGATATCGGAGAAAGATGAACCATCATGAGTACATTGGTTTTATCATATTAATGTTTATTTTACAGTTGTACAAAATAAATCAATTAATACCCTTGTCCGAAAAAAATTGGTATATGCCCCGAGCAGGAATTGAACCCACATCTCCCTGTATTCTAGTCCGGAGTGCTAACTACTATGCCATCAGGGATCACCATGCTTGCAATGTAGCAATTTTCATGATTAGTCATTCAGAGAGTGTATTTATTGATTGGTTTTATGATTTAGCCTTATACTCAAAGTCAAAGTTAATTTGAGATGTTTGTGCTGAGAAAAGGGAACCTTTGCTGGTCATGTGGTCTACCTTATCTGGAACATTTCAAATGTTACAAGCTCACAGTATTAGTGACTCCAGGCTCCATTCATTACAACTACATCTGGAATCTCAACATTCATATAAATTATAATTTCTGATGTATTGGTTAACTTTGTTTTTGTAACCGTTCTGAGTGTAAATAAATGAACGTCTGTATTTGGTTTAAACAAAAATTTCAAGAAAAACCCTTATTTTTGGTAAAAATGGCTCACATACAATTTAACAAAAAAAAGTGTTATTCATGCAAATTTTATGTCTGACACAAAGTATAAAGTTACTGAATTGTGTTCCATGGAATAGAAACAATTTTTTGAAAGATAGGAAAGACTCCCATAAGTATAAAGTTTAAATGAGGTATCATTTCTAACTTAGCCATTAAAATTGTCAAATTGTAAAAATATCCTTTGTCATAGATCAAATGTTGCATGAAAAAAAGAGGGTTGAAATTATGTGATATCAGACCCCAGGACTAAAGTATTGGGATCATTATGGAACACCTTGAAGATCAAATTTTATTTATTGGTGTAACAAGATTTTTAAGATAGAGCTTTGTTTTTAGTCCTAATTTGAATGAATAATTTGTTCAAGGTGCTCATCATGACAAACTCAGTGAGATGGTCGGACAGATGTCGGAAGCTCTGACTGGAGTGAAGCATGAACAAGAATACATGGAAGTGCGAGAGAGGATACACAGAGCAAGTGAGTGAATTTGTTCCGTATTTAAAGTAAAATTAAAATTATTCTGATTTGAAATATAACTTGTTCCCAGGGATGTAGCTAAATTTTTAACAGGCAGGAATCTAGCAATGATAGGCGGGTATTTGGGCTGAAGTCCCACTGTAGCATGCTGACAACATTTAAAACATTTTGGAGAAAGAAGTAGTGCTTTACAGCCGGAAAAATTGTGTTCACAACCGGGTAATTTTCCCAGCTTCCAGCTATATATCTACATCCCTGGTTCCTTTTTTCAAATTTATCTAACTTGTCAAAAGAAGCTACATACATGTACATCCCAAGTTCTCTGTAGAAGCTGGCAACAGTTGGAATTCTGTCAGCTGTTCAGATAAAGGCAACTGCGTGCAGCCACTGTAAAATTTCTCTTTGTTTAAGAAAAAAAAATTATGGCTACCTGTTGATGAGAACCCTGTAATTCACATAGTAACCTAAGGCACCATGATCAATAACATTAATTAAATTTTGGCAGATAAAACATTTATTTTGGCAAAAAAAATGAAAGCTCTTGCCAAGAAACCAGTGAGATTTTAGAAACTGGACTGTTATTAATAGGTTTTACATTGTAATTGCCAACGAGCCAGCTGAGCGAAGACGCGAGGCTGGCGAAGCGGCAGCATTATAGAGCCGCGCGAAGTATTGATATAGGCGGAAAAATCTCGGGTGATTCGGAGAGATGTAAGTAATGTAAGATTTTATGATGTAATGCCAAAGAGTCCTCTAATAATAGTCCAGCTTCCGTTTTGGTTGTAATTGATGCAACTCAGCTTGCACTGACAGATCTCGGTATCATTTAACACCTCCTACTGAGATTTTTTTTCCTGCACTAAGCTTCTCATAGCAAGTCATTGTACACTTTTCAAAAACGTCTTGTTTTAAAATTGGTATTACATTTTCCATCATGGGCAACATTTTCTTAAGAGTCGATTAACAAAGTGTTCGCAAGGCAACTTTTGTTTTGTGCTCATTGGCACTTAGAGAGAGCTACAGCTAGTTTTATATTAGTTTAATTAACTGAAAGAAACACTTATGTGGGGATTGTCAGGTTAACAAATGAATAGTATAATTAATAGTGGTGAGAGATGAACTGTATTTCTGAAAAAAAAAATGTTATTTTTCTTTTTTTGTTCAACAGTCAATGACAATACCAACAGTCGTGTGGTGTGGTGGTCCTTCTTCGAGTCTCTTGTTCTTGTTGCCATGACGTTAGGCCAAGTATACTATCTGAAGCGATTCTTTGAAGTGAGAAGAGTTGTTTAGCTACCACAAGCAACACACAAAGACGCTGCCTTGATAGTCCCCTTGCAAATTTTGTTCTTTTTGAAAAAGTTATAGAAAATTATAAGTTTGCTGCTGGAGAAAATGGATAAACGGGATAGAATTGTTTTGGGAAGTGATGTTTTCTTGTTTTCTGGAACAAAACATGTGGAGTTACACAGCAAATCTACTTGACTTTCTCTTGCACTACTAAAGTACTGTTTTTGAAACCCTAGCTTTAAAAATTTCTAAAAATTTATTATTTTCAAAAAAAGTCTAAGATATACAGGAATTTTCTGTAAAATATGACATCTTTTTATCAAATATTTTACTATCAGCCATGTTTGAACAAAATATTGAGGCTGTCGAATACAGAAAGGGGATTCCTGAGGTTGTAGAAACTTATGAGGTATTTAAATTGATTTCAGTTATTAGAGCAGGCAAGAAAAGACTGATGGTTTTCAAGGAAAATGTGGTGGAGTAGTTTTATAACATCTTCAAAGATCAAACTGGAAATGAAGTTTTTTGTAAATTAAATAATTAAAGAACAGTTTTAGACGTGTTTGACTGTGTTGTCTGCATGTCTGGAATCATGTATTTCAACTCTTGGTTTGTTACAAGATAGCTTTGAATTTAAAAACAATTTGATTTAATTACTGCTAACATTTGGCGACCCCTCTACAATGTGTTAAGTGCTATTTTAAGGAACTTTTTATTTTGCCAAAGTATTGCCATTTTTTAAAACTTTTACACTCTCCTGAACTGAAAATATAATAACTAACTTTATGATGATTGTGTAACTTGTGGAAATGCCAGGGTTTTCTTGCACCATTCAACTGTTCTATCCTGCCCCACTCCCCCTCACCACACACACACACTAACCAACTTCCTTTCCCTCAACTTATCATCCAGCCATACCACCCTCAGACACCCTTAAATTGACAGCCCTGCGCATACACACACACACACCAATCAACCTTCCACCTGGTCCCCCATGCACACAGACCATTTCACCTTCTGAAGTACTATCACATCCCTACACACACAAATCAACCTTCCCACCGCTACGCACACCAACCACCCCACTCTCTGACACACAAACATTTATTTTCCTACACACACACAAATCAACCTTCCCACCCCTACGCACAGCAACCACCCCACTCTCTGACATACAAACATTTTCCTACACACACACCAATTGACCTTCCCACCCCTACGCACAACAACCACCCCACTCTCTAACACACAAACATTTATTTTCCTACACACACACCAATTGACCTTACCACCCCTATGCACATGACCCATACCATCGTCAGACACACTAACATTCACATCCCAACAGAAACACTAATCAGCCTTCCCACCCCTGGAAACATCACTGATCCCACCCTCAGACACACCTTTCCACACATCAAGTTTGCACCAACAACACACACCTTTCCACCTCTCAAACTATCCCAGCCCTCTATACATCACCACCCCTCCAGCCACCTTCCCATCTTTACATGTAATCTAAACTTTCCTACAAAATCGCCATTCACCATCCTGCTATCCCACCTCACTGCACACCAACCAATCACCACTTATTATCCCTCCACACACTGAGTCGAGTGTTCAACATCTGTGTGACATTCTTTTCTGCCAAAGTTGTCTCAGCTTTCCATTCTCCCGAAGCAGGTAAAATGAGTACCAGCTTCTGTTGAGAGCCAACCTGCAATAGATCAGTGTTCCGTCCAGGGCGAATCAATAACCCTCATCTGCTTAACACTGCTGCACCAAGGGGCCGTTTAGGCTTGTAAATAGATTAGCTTTAGCTTAAAATGCAAGGACACTGAACGTTTATTGATGTATAATATGTGGTTGTAAGTCACAGATCTGCTTGCAGAAATAAAACACCCCAGCCCTCCACAGACCAACTCACACCAACCCACTCATCTACACACCAACTCACACCACCCTACCCCTCAGTTCAACACAATCTCACCTCTTTATCAAAACTGTTTTTAGTTTTAAAAGAAAAGAAAAAGTAACCTTGATTATCCTTTATGCAAAAACTTACCAATAAACATAAGATTTTTGTTCTTGGCCTTATTTTATTTTGATAAAATTGAAAGGCTGTACAACTTTGAACTATTATGTTAAAAATCCTGTGTTTAGTTGTTCGGAGTATACATCACAGTTTTCGCTTTGCAGAGTCTGGAATCTTTTTCCATCTCTTTCTTTTTGTTTTTGGTTTATTTTCTGCAAGTAATAAACATAAAAGAAAAATTATTCAATGTTCCTATACCTTTATAAATATGAAAAAGTAGGAGTTGGGTGTCTTGTAATGATCGCATTTCATTCTTGAAGTTTTATCACTTTATAAAATTATATTTCAATCGCAATAAAAGGATAATCCACTTCAGTGTCGGTAGATTGCACAAAGTATAAAATTCCGAAAATAAGCTCTGGGCTTTTATTTTTAAAAGGATCTTTTATGGGTGCTTATATTTGGAGAATGATTAGTTACAGGGGGTTTATCATTGAATGATTTTTTGCTTCAGTACAAAATCTGTGCAATTGTTACTCATATTTTTGTGTAAGCAAATTGTTTTTCTAAGCAATTTACCAAACACAACAGAATTCAGGTTTTATTTACGAACACAACTTCATAAAATTTATCATCAGAATTTCAGAAACAAAAGAAAATCAAACAGTACTGGTATTCACCTCTCCAAATATAGGCCCTGAGGGACTAGGCTATATTTGGGGGGTTCTGAGTATTAAAAGGCTTCTTTCATTTCAAAGAAACTGGGCTCATATTTGGGGGCTTATAAATGGGGAAGCTTATTTTTGCAAATTTATGATAAATTTTGAGAGGTATCATTATTGTGATTTCTGTCCCAACTTTTATGCTGGAAAGTGATTGATATTTTAAAATTTTGGGCAATTGAAATTTTTAAGTAAAATACATACTGGATTCGTTTGAACACTCCAACATCCAACACATTGCAACACTTGTCATACATCACCCAGCAATGTTGGATAATGCTGGATCTCTTTGATTTAATATGCTGGTCTCTTTCACACTCAGGCAATTATTAGTCTAGCTCTCACAACCAACTATAAAATGGCTTCTCACCTCAGTAGAACAATCCTTTTTCAGAAAGACATCATTGTTCAGGAAACCTGTTCGCAGATGTTGCTTGTTTGAACACTTAACTGTTAGCAATCCATTTTTTTATTGGTTGTCAAAGACAATGGAATGGAATGTTCTACTTGGGTGCACAGCCCCAGCATCTGCCAGTAGCTAGACTAATAATGGCTGTGAAAGAGACTTAACTTGACAGTATCAAAAATAAGAAAGAAAAATTAGCAATGATAGGAAGATTACATCTTATTAAAGAATACATTAAAAACCCGCATACAAGAACATGTGGATTAAGAACACCCAAGCTGAAATTTGGTAAAAAAGGAGAATATATATAACAACACATTCAGCCTGAAAATTGAAAATTGTTCTTATCTATAAAAACTCTTCCCTTTTCAGTTCAATAGAACAAACAGTGTCTATAGCTTTACTGTGGTATTGCACAAAGATCTCTGTATAAATGCTAGTAATTTCACTTGCTGTGTATAGCAACTGTATTTGGAATTAAAAGTCTTAAAGGAAGACTAGCGGATGCCAGTCGAAAGCTTGGTTGTGCAATTTGTTTTCTAATGTTGTGTGTCTCACGTTAAATTTCTGTCAAAGTTATGTATTTCATAATAGTTAGTAAATCCCTTACATTTTTTTAGTAAAAGATTATCAGGCTGATTTCACCTAAAATACCCGATATGTAAGAACCCAATCAGCCTGAACCCCAAAAATGGGTGTTCTTGTATGCCGGTTTTTACTGTAAATACTATGAAATTTCCTGTCATCTTAATTACTTGAGAATGCTGCTACACGCACCTGAATAAAATGTTTCCATTGGAATAACTCTTCTTGGTTCACTGAGCACAATGCCTCCCTTCTGAACTGCCTTAAGAAATGCCTTTACCTGTAAGAGTTTTTAACAGACATTATTTTTCAAACTAAACTGTCAGACTTGTCAAGTCTTGGAAATTGGGATGAGGGACAAGAATGCTGACACTTACAAAAAGAATTAACTCACAGGCCTGTTTGTAGCAAAAAACAAAAATAACTGATTTTAGTTGCATAGACTATTTTCCTAGCCTCTACATATAAAGAATCTCTCCTTAGCAGTTGCTGCCCCTGTCTGATTTTAATTAATGTTGTAGGTTAAGCTGCAACTTTATACAGAGAACAATGATGATAGAGCTTGTGTAACTAGCAAATAAACCTATGAGTACATCCACTTGCTAAATGAGAATAAACATAGATGACCACAAGAGCTGTGTGTCACATTTCCTTGCATTGAAGTTTTTATGTATTGAATTTTAAGTAATCAAAATGAGCTAAAAAAATATAAATTGAACTAAATAGAACAAGGACCACAAAAATGAAAGATTCAGGACAACTGGCCTATTCGAGAGCAAGCGTGCAGGAATGTGGGTTTGACAAGAAACTGTGTAAATCCTGCGAGATGCAGGAGACTTGACTGGCCTGAACTATAATCTAAGTAAGCAAAAACCTTTTTCAAAGCCCATCAGCTCACAACAGCAGCACTTATCACCAGCTTTCATAGTGCTACTGTGCTTGCAGTTTGAAACTCCTTGGCAAATGAAAAAGGGCTCTTCTGGGATACCTTGACCTCAAATGAACATACAAACAATTTTTTTATAAGAACAACAAGGCTCAAATTTGCCAAAATTTATGGACAATTTAAGAACAAGCTCAGGCTTGATAACTAGGAAAGTTTTTGTGGTACAAAATTGACTAAAACATTGCAATACAGCATAAAACAAGAAAAAGATTCACAGTAAAGACTGCTCAACAAATAATGAAGGTAGTTAGCCTCTAAATTCAGCTGTACAATACATGTGTGGTGCAAGGTGTTTTACTTTCCAATACCTTGTTTTATTTTTTCTTCAATGAAAACACACACAGAATAAGAACAAATTAAAAATCACCAAAAAATTAAGAACAATGAGCTTTGGCAAAACTTACTGGTTCTTATAAAAAAAGCATGTACTTACCTTTAATTTCCTTCTCTCTCTTCCTGGGTACCAAGCAACTCTGTTGAGACCAGCCTCAACACATCTCTGTGCCAGAACTCTCCCAATGTTCCGAGCTGCACTGATGTCTGTGGTTTTGTATAAATGCTTTGTAATCAGAAATTCTTTAGTGGTTGCTGAGGCCAGAACCACACCACTGTTATGCTGTACAGTTGCTGTTGTGTGGCGATTAGAGATCAAAATATTCAACCTGGAAAAATGATAAATAAATTATACGGCCATCCCCACTTTTGTAATGCTACAGTTATTTTAGGACAAAAATATTGGGTTGGTTTGTCAGGTAAATGAAAAAATAAATCAGCTAATTAGTCTTTTGCGTGCATAATCAGAGTTCTCCCCACAGAGCGGTACAGTGGTGCTGCACCACTCTGCTTATACTCATGCTCTGCTCTGCTCTTTTTTTCCCAAAAATAAAAAGATAGAAAATTAAAAGGTTTTGGTAAAATATTCTTAAGAAACAAGCTCAAAACAACATGTTTTTCCTTTGACAAAGTCTCATTTTGGTCAACTCTATTCT
>JAOCNB020102707.1:0-11441 GCA_026546465.2 Palythoa caribaeorum | reverse complement strand
AGACTTTTGAGTTTACCCTAGCACAATCAGGTTTTTCCCTGAATGAAAAGGAAATAGGAAAAAAATAGAATCAAATACCCCCCTCGTCATAATAAATGAACATTCCCTTATTATGAAATATATCAAACTAGGAATCATACATGCAAGTTCCGGTGTTGGGTTGTGCAATGACCCTAGCAGATGACTTAGACTTGCTAATACTACCTGTGGCAAATTTTGGCTAGGGCACATGCATACAACATTTTTGGCATACTCTATGATGTCATAATCTCTTTGTCTTCTGTCTTCTATGCTAAATATGGCTAGCTTTGTATGACTGTATACACCTATTTCAATTAAGGTTGTCTGCGTGTTGCATGATACATGTTCCAAAGACCACAAAGCATCATGTTTGTGAAAAGCGTACTCTTTTCTAATATTGTGTCACCAAAAGAATGAATGTGTAGCTTCACTATCATTTAGTTTGCTTTTACATCAACGGGTCTCTGCTTCGAGGGAAAGGCACTTCTTATGAAACACGCTTCATGGAACACGCTGGCAACCTAAATTGAAATAGGTGTAAATACTTTCTTGTATGGTAGTGCAGAAAAGGTCACTCATTGCTTTGAAATGCCATAGGCCTTTTCTGTAATAGCCAATTGTGGTGCATCATGGTCTAGATTCAGTGCAAACACTGCAAAAAATAAATTGATTGTATGGGAAACCGTTTAAAACACTGCACCCAAAAGGAAATGAAAGCCAATAGTCAGAAAAATGCACCCTCTATTCAGAAAAACTGGACCCGCCCCTGATTTTGGGTTATTTCAGAAAAGGCCTATGGCACAGAGTACCTTCCATAATGAGAATTGTTCATAGTCTGCAAAATAAATTTGTTGTGCGTGTCTGAAAAAATCCTCTTGATTATTGAGCACCTAAGACAAATGCAGAAGCTATATTCCGTGTTTGATAAAAATGCTAAAATGTTAAAATTGTTGGGTTGCATGTGACACAGGTGTTTCTTACAAAATAAGAAAAAAATCTTAAAAAAATCTCATCCCTGCATGGAAAACTTTTTGGTAATACAAAAGAAAATAATCTAAACCTATTTTATTTTGGACTGAAAATCTAGCTACTGGATCTCCCAGGACAGGTTGTTTTGGAGTGGCCTTTCATTGGCTTTTTGCATTTTGAGCAGGTTGGAGCCCTCTTTTTTTTCTTTGATGCTTTTTCTGCTGATGCTTTCTTTGCAGCTGCATTTAGTTTCTTGACCATTTTCTCTTGCTCTGCAACTGCAATGGATAAAATACGTTAGGCACAAAGTTTTCAAAGAAGGATGACATTATTCACAAAAAAATATTTCTAGTCAAAGCCCATTTTTCAATCTGTTGTGCAAGATTTCTGTTAAATTTGTCCAGTGTGTAACACAACAGATCTTTTTTTCATGGAACCGATATTTCTTCATTAAATCAATGTATTCAATTGTCGGGCCTGACAAATTGCAATGTGCAAATTGGCCTTTAGCTGCCGCGACCTTACAGAGCTCAATACTTTCATTGGAATTAGTAAATGCACCTGTACATCCAAATACAAGTAATGCTATGCTTGAACACACAGCATAATAGAATAAAAAAAACATTTACAAACATTTTATCTTACCAGGAGGATAAAGAGGAGTGGTTTTAGTCTTCTTTCGTGCTTCATATGTCTTCACAGCTGTTGCTTTGTCCACTCGATCAGGGAACAACCTATTTAGGGGTTCTGGAACGTGTGCATTATATCTTGCTCTTACAGCTGTCATTTCATTCATTGGCAGGGTAAACAGAACTTTGCATATGCCATCCACATATTCTGTGTTAGAGAAATAGAGGATATTACATGGACGCGCGGAGATACGAATTTTATCTTCGAGTGTTGATGATACATATCTCACATGAGTGAGCGCAGCGAAAGAGTGAGAGATACTCAACACCAGAAGGTAAAATTCGTACATCTCCAAGCGGCCATGTAATGTTCTGATTACATTATAAATAACGATGAAACACAAGGATGAATAAAAGTATTGAAAAATCCCTTCATGAAATGGTGTAGCCATGGCAACAAGCTTACGTCGTCAGAGAAATCCTGGTATTTCATCGTTGTATATAATAATAACATATTATGGCACCACAATCACATTTAAACACTCTTGCATGTTGTAGTTGCAAATGTAAATGGGATGTTTGGATGGCTTACATCAACACACACCTTTCTTTGTTAGGGGTGTTATAATTTAACTGTGGCTTACCATACGTAGGTGTCACAGGGACCTCCTTCACTGCTTCTTCCCCCAGCTTGAACTTTGGGTATGTCACCCGGTAATATTTTTCCCCATTTGCTTTCACTCGAGTGGACCGCTTCACATTTTCATTAAAGTGCAGGGTTGCCAATATATGCCTAAAGAACCACGAAAACAACAAAAAGGTTACATTATAATAAAGCATGAAATGGCATAGATGGGGTTGAAATAATTTAAAATCCATATCTTGCTTGGCCTCCTTGGGGCAATTGCTTGGAGCCTGGCTTAGATGTCAGTTACGATGAATAAAAATAAATAATAATTTATAGTAGCTTCTACCGTAAAAATGTGAGGCCTCAACGGATCACTGTTACAATTTAATTTGTGGTGATTTTTTGCATCATAACTGTGACATCTACAACAGGCCTTGGTTGTAACAACACAAAACAGTACTGCTTTGAAATGCTATATTCCAAATTGAAACAACAACAACAAGAAAACCAAATCACAAAAAGTAGAGCAGAGTTGAAAAAGACATGAGCAGTAAACTACTGCAGAGTTGTATGACAGGTTTCATGACTCACCGGCAATATGAACCGAGCCAGGAAAACCCAATCATCTTAGGATGCCAGTGATTTAGTGTGGCATGAAAGCCTTCTAGACTGCTAGTCTGAGCATCGGGAGACAGTTTCTTAACATCATTCAGGAAAGCCTTGTTGTGTAGTATTTTTGTCAGCTTGTCATGAACAGCAGTTCCTATGAGAGCAAAAAGAGCTTCAAATAAGGGTAGATCAGCATAGATTTAATTTCCAGAATGAGTTGTCAGATGACTGCTTGAATCATATGTTTCTGGTTATTTTGATGTGACACAATTACCATTTGTGACCAACAAGAAATGGCATACATCAGTCTTAATGCTATTATTTTAAGTCCTCCCTGATATTAAAAAAAATCAAGCATAGATGTTATGCTTAGGGCAAAACCCATCCCATTATACTTTACAAAACCCATCCCATTATAGACTGGGAAGGTGAAATAGTGTATATCTAAATGTATATTCAGAAAAGGTTGTCGTGCGTCGAGTGCCCAAGCGTACGTGCCCAGACTGAAAGGCACCATGGGTAAGAACTAAAGAACTCGTTTTATGGCATTTGGGGGCGGCTCACAAGCAACAACGTTAGAACGTTAATATAGAATCATATATGATCCGTAACTAAAGAGAAGCTTTCTTATACGAAGTTATTTTGGCGTTTTCTCCAACAATTACCCATACTGCCTAGCGGTATGGGCGCGTAGGTAGTACGACAACCTTTTCTGAAATAGCTGTATATAAAAATGCAGTTGCCAGACAGACAAGGAGATTGCAAACACAAAATATCTGCCTTCTATTACCGGTACATACAATCATGTAGTAGGCAGTTTTCATAAACCCAGAGATATACTTTTATTTTCTTTTTTCCTTTACATCGTTTAATCCAACAACACTGCCAACTCCAGATCCATCAGCCTGTCCAGCCACAACACTGCCAACTCCAGATCCACGTTTTTCTTGCCCATCTCCAGTTTTTCTCCTCTTTGTGGGAATAGCTCCAAAGTTTTCAATCAAGACTGATCGTCTGTGCTGTAGGAAGTAATTCATATTTAAAAAAAAATTACTATATTACTAAAGAAAAGTGGTGTAGTAGTCTTGTCAAGAAAGTCTCAAGCATTTGAGTATCAGTGTCACTGATTACGGTAAAAACTAATAAGAAAAATTGTGGATATACTGTATTAGTATAGAGTGCAAAAAGTATAAGCGTGAAATAGTCTAAAAACTATTTTTGCCTATTTTCAAAATAGCAGCAACAATTCACTAGAATTAAAACATTCACTGCAGTTAAAATTCACTAAAATTCACTACAAATAAAAGATAAATTTTGTCTAAATTTAGCCTAAAAAGACTAAATTAGTATATTTTGGTTTTTCAACTATTTCGCCCTTATACTGTCTGCACTTTAAACACCGAAAAATACCGAACACTAGAGCTCTATAAACACCGAAGTGGGCTACTAGAACAGGACAAAAATTGATATTTATATAGTAAAAACAACTTCTTGGAGCATTGCGGATTCGGAACGGAAACAAAAATTGTCTCACATGCATACGTTCAAATTTTTGACGAGCCGACTCGGACGGTTTCACTCGGACTGTAAAATGTCCCTACACTATAATGCTTGTATTTCATGTAAAAGCTCCTTTGCAGGGGAATGTTTCATTTAAGCCGAATCAATTTGATTATAGCATAGAATCAAAACCAGGGTCTATGTTTTGAAGCCGTTTTCGATGAAGAAAGTCACACATTCTAAGTTTTATTACTTACATGTCTTTTATCACGCTCCGACGCGGGTTGAGTCTCTTTTTCTGGATCTTCCGAAGGAACGGAACCCGGTAAAAGTAATCGACGGGACTTTGAAGTTGCCATTCCATCGAGGGAAAGCCTTGCTTTTTCATAGCATCCTTCGCTGAAGTGAGCCGAGCAGAGATGAATATGTTCTCTCTCTGGAGGTGCTCTGAAGTCTGGTCTGTGTATTTGAACAAATTTTGTCCATTTTGCCCTGAGAACAGGGTCGCGAGGAAATTTGTGCATTGTTATACCGGCTGTATAACTAGTGTTCTTACAGCTGACCTGATTTCGAAAGCCAGCTACACAGTATTTCCCCTTATTTTTACGTTTTTTTGCGGGCGCTTTGCCATCTGCCTCTGTTTCTCTGTCCGCCATTTTGAAATAAGCCAACCTTGTGACGCAATTTGACGCGTTGTCACGTGACGGTCGAGCCTCATCTCGGTCATGTGGCCTCTTGGCTGAGCGAGATAGGAGAGCCAAATCTAGCGCGAAAATATGAATTTGTTTTCCAGCTCAAACTCCGTGGCTTTTTATCAGATTTCGCTCAAATTTGGAGAATGCATTTTTCTAAGATTGATGTTTCGATGAGCAAAAAACCGGCGGAGTGTCATATGCTCTTTAAGTAAACTCAATAGTTCCTGTAAAAGAAAACAGTTTTTAGAGTGCCAATGCCAAAAATTAAGAAGCTTGCAAAAACTATAAAAACAAATAAGTAAGAAAGCAAGCAGCAAAACTGACTACAGCAGTTAAAAAAAGTAACAGCAAAAAACAGTGCAGTTAATTTCTATGGGTCCTCTTCATTGAGTGCCTAAAGAAGAAAAGATGCTGCTTATGGAGCTAAAAAAGGTGCCTACTATCCATGGTGGCCATGGAATACCCAATCTTTACTGACTGACATAAATATGCAAATGCTGCTGTAACAGCTGTTAGAGCCAATCGTTTCCTGGATGAGCATAGTGGGGTATCCCCTTTTGGCCTAACGTTTTCTCGGGAGGTCGTGTTACAAGACATTCTAGACAGCCTCACAATTTTTTTCTATTGAAAGACTGCATATCAAGGCCATCACCCTTCCTTAGCATTGTCATTGATGGGAAGGAAGTGCAGTTTGATTATTGCAGGCCTCAACAAAAAATGTTATTGAGCAGTATTTATTGGAATTTCCTAATGGCATGAAACATAAATCTATATTAGCAAATTCCATGCTCACAGGACTGTGCACCATTGTGAAGATGTCGGAAAATCAAATTTTACAAAAATTTGAACATGATAGAACTTGGGCATCGGCTTTCACAAATATCAGACCAACAGAAACAGAAGGGACTTGTTGAGGACGTTAGGACTCTCAACGTCAAGATCAAGTTTGCCCATGAAGTTTGTAACATTATAGCTCTCAAATACTTTCCCACAACACGTTTGTTCAGATGAGGTTAGTGATATGTTTTTGACTTTTTGTTTTACCAGGCAAAATGATACCTTTTTGCTGTAAACTATACAGCATCACGTTAGGAATCCTCTGACCACCCAGTTATTCCCTCAAAATTATGAAGCTCTGTCAGCAAAGAAATCATTATCTCATCATCCGCAGTGTCGATATTATACATATAATTGTTTAAACTGCATGAAACGCCTTCTATTAAAGAAACATTCAGCCGTTTTGAAAACTCAAAAAGTTTCAAAATGTTTTGCCTCATTAAGTATAGTCCCAAAACTATCACTGCTCGAGTGCCAGCATTATTACCAAACAACAGTGATCCAGTTTATTATTCTCTATTTCCAGCTTCACCAGATGCTATCTTAAAGCAACATCACCTGATGGTGAAGTTTACAATATCAATAATATTGAAGACAAACTAAGTGACAACAGTTTACTGTTGCAGCATCTTAAACTCGAAATTAAAAATGACAAAGTTAAATATCTTACATTTGAATAGGCTAAGTATCAACTAAGATTGATAGAGGTATTGTTTAAACGTTTAAAATAGTTCCTTCATTAATCAACCATTGGACACATTTAGACAAATTCAATTCGTTTCAATTCAAGCAAAACCAACAGTCATACTGTTTATTGAACTGTGGTCAACTAAGTATGAAAAGTTTGGTATCATTATTAATAAGATATGTAAGAACGTAATCATCCCTTGATATTTAGACTGTAAAATACCTAATGGCTCAACAAAATCTACGTGCAATGTTCAACAGTTATTCTTTAAAGAAAATGTTTATATTTACTTCTTAATAAACTTTGTATGTTATTTTAAATTGTTGAATAAATCAATTTATCTTAAGACACTGTATGATAAAATTTTCTCTTATTTCACTTGGCAGAATTTTCTAATACCGTGTAGGCATTTTATTATAATCCAACAATGAAAAGCAACTGAAATGCAAAATGTGTGGCACAACCTCTTGCTCACAGAAAAGAAAGACCTGGGAAAAGACATTAAAATGTTCGACCACTCTACTACTCCTTCCCTGACTTAATGCTAGGGAAAAAACAAAATAGCAATCTTAATGACACCGCCAAGAAAAACGAGCAAAAAAGTTCATGCCTAAGTTTGCTGGCTAATTTTTTCGATACTTAGATTTTCTTAAACAATGGCTGTTGCTATAATAGTTATAACTCCACTGCCTGATGAAACGCAATACCACTTGATTCAATGGAAAGATTATTGAACAAAATGGCGGACTGAGGTCTGCTCAAGCCCACCATGTTTTTGCGAGACGAATTTTTGAGGGAGCTATAAAGCCAAGTGCTCTATATTATTACAAATAAAACTAAAACACCATTTATTTTTCAAATACATCATTTTATTTCCATAGTTAACCGTTCAGTGCTGCATAAAGGTTGTCAATAACCGTCGAAATTCCCGCACACTCAAGCTCAACACACAGCTCCTTCCCATGACCCTACCACGGCCTGCACCACTCCCCAGACAGAAATAAAATTGCTCTGTTGGCCTTCAGCTTTAACAGCTTGGAGTATATTCTACTAATGCTATACGCCTTTCTTGGTTCGGCCAAGTTTTGCTTTGGATTTGGTTTATGAGCTGTTATTTTTTGAAGACAAGCTTGTTTGTGAACTGCAGCGCTGCCGAATGGGACTTGATTTTCGATTTAATAAATAACAAAAAAAACGAGTTTAAAATCTGTATCTCTCTATGGCTGAAGTTGGAGAAGTAGCAGCAAACAAACCGAGAAACGTCTCCCATTTCTCTTTCCAGATCGACTGTAGAGATGAGGAACATCTTGTTACTCTAAAGGCAAGGCTCAAATGGGCAAAGGATCACTTCGGATTTATCAAGCACTCCAACCAGTTCTACACAACATCGAAGTATTACCACACCACCCTGTCAACTTCCTCTCGTATCATCTCAGGAATTTGATACAAGTCTTCTCACTTCTCCAAGACCTCTAGTCCACACTCCTGTACAAAGTACAACTGGAAAATTCGATATTCATACCACTAGCTCTCCAGACGAAGTGTACTGTATCGTTTCCTCCAGTACTGTCAAGAATCTATTGCTATCACTCCAGTCCTAATATGGCAGATGTCCACTATGTGCATTTCATTTCTAATGAGACTCTTTCAAGCTGACCCGATACAGTCACTGTGACTTGTTCTCCGTAGAGTGTGGTGCAAGTCACCTCTTCAAGGGTTACATCATCCATAATTCAAGGCAAACATACCATAAATCTCGGGTAAGTAAATACTGCAAGTTTTTGTTTGAATAATACGATTTGTTTTATGTCAAGTGCTTTTATTTGTCTTTGCAATTTCAAATTCACAAGACAGACTGAAATGGCTTGATTAAAAAAATTTCAAAGATGTCAACACACTTGTTTACATTATTCATACTTATTCAATTCACTTTCACCTCTTTAACAAGTTGGTCCAGCTCCCTAAATGATACGTGAATAAATTATTCAAACGCGTCTGTGCGTGTACTCATAGTAAGCTTAACTATAATATTTATATGGAACACTGAACAACTAGGTTAAACACTTGCGAACAGAAGTACTGAACTCTATCAAACTGTAGAAAAAAAATATCAACGCTCATCTAAAGAAGCCCGAGTCAACAACACAAGTGGCATTTAGCTTCAATTTTGAAATACGAAACCATTTTCTTGTATTTTGGCGCAAGGTAGAAATATTATTTTGAAATGCAAAATGAACAATTACATGTAGTAGAGATAATATTCACATTTGCTTCTAAACGTTTGACTTTTGTTTATTACCACAAGGCAGGTTTTTTGGACAGCAGATTCGCCCATGTAGCAATGAAAGTAAGCTTTATGAAGTCCATCAGCATTAAACCTGAAATGGACAAGAATAAAAGACTAGGAAACTATAATGCTTTCTTTGGTAATTGTCGTGTCTTGGAAGGAAACTTTAAAGTTGATGCCAAAACACTTAACTGAAGGTCGACAATCCTTGAGCTCACTCATTTAATAAATGGTACTAGAAAGAAGAATAGAAAAAGGACATGGAGCACTTTTCAAGCCAGGCATTGGCAATACTATCTTCGATGAAGAAAACCTTTCACATAGTAACTAACTGCAAAGCGTGTCACCTACAACATTCTTTCCAGTGAACATTTCCTATACTCCAAATCGACTAAAAAAAGACAAAGTTCCTACATTGTTCTACAACCAGTAACAAAGAAAAAAGTTATAATCAAGCCAACGATTTTTGCAATCAATCGATTGCCACAGAACTATATTATAAAACGATCGAGCTATGCAAAGAGTTCTTTAATATAAACTTTAATGAAGAATTGTCCAAAGTCCCCCAAACACGGAAATCAATAAAATTGGTTGCCGAAAAAAAGAAGACACAAGGAAACCGGGCAAGATTGCAGAAAAAAAATGGTAGTAGAGCAATGGCAGACGATGGACATGATATAATTTCTGGGCACTTGCCAATCCTTAAGCTAAAGGAGCAAACTTTGGACCGCTCATTCCATGAAACTCAGGAGGATGTTGTAAAACGTCCTCAGAAGACAAAGGCCCCAGAAGATCCCAATGAAAGAAAACCCAAGCATCATTCTCCAGATCCATGCTGCACAGAGTTTAATAAAGATGGTGATAAGGTAATCCAAAGCTTTTCCTTTCCCTATTTCCTCTTTGTAAATTGAAATTTATCAACCCTTCCGTTAAGAAGATTTAGAAAGCCTGGGTATGGTTTTAAACTTGGGGTGCTTTTTCATTCATTTGCTCGATATCTTATTTTTTAACCTCGTTGCATATAAACATTGGTGTTTCACCCTCTCCCAGCCAATATTGTACAATTTGATCCAGCAATCACATCATAACATACATCATATCATATATTTTTATATTATTTAGTACCATAAAAATATTATCTTATAACTTTATTTTCAATTTTATTATGTATTATTATTATAATTAACTTTATTATTAAATTTATTATTACTATTACTAGTACTACTACTACTATTATTATTATCATTATCACAGCTTGCCAGAGTGAAAAAAATTTTACAGAAGGTATCGATCTGGAAAAGTATGAGCAGCACAGAAAAGGCAAAAATTCAGCAGTTGGATGGTGCTTGAGAAAGCTGCCTGGCCAGGAGATCCCTCTATTCAATATAAGGGAACAACTGCTAAAAATCACCAACAGGTTTTGTGTTTACGTGTGATAGTCGACTATTAATTCAGCTCTCTACCATGTTACCAACATCCTTATATCTATTTCGGAAATCAGTTAATCTTGATCATGATAACTTCCAGAAGTATGTTGTTTGCCCCGAATGTTCAACCCTATATGCACCAGAAAACTGCACAGTCAGAATAGGAGGTAAAGATGTGGAAAAATGCTATCCCTATAAACGTGCCAAGAGATCAATAGAAAGTGGGCCAAAACTTGCAAGGAAAGTAATCTTGAACAATGACACAGAACAGTTTACAGTTTACAATAGCATCATCAACCAAATAGAAACATTGCTTAAACGGCCAGGTATGCCCGACAAAAGTGAGAAATGGCGCAACCAAGAATCAAACAGTATCAGCAGTATCTACACTGATGTGTATGATCGAAAAGTTTGGAATGACTTTTAAAAAGTTTAACAGAAATGACTTTCTCAACGCTGAAAGAAGCCTTGTATTAGTTAACTGGTTTCAGCCATTCACTCGTAGGACAGATGTTTCAGTGAGAGTAATCAATTTTGTTCTTTTGAACTTGCCGAGGAGAAGAACGTTTTAAATGGGAAAATGTTATTGCATCATACCAAACTTGAAACACATGCCAAAAAGCTTAAACTCCTTCATGAAACCTGTAGTGGATGAGTTTCGAGCATTGTGGAAAGGTAAGAGGCTACACACAAGCAAGTCAGTTATACTACTTTTATACCGTGGAGCAATACTGTGTGCCACTTCAGATATTCCATCAGCAAGGAAAGTGTGCGGATTTAATGGCCATACCGAAAGTAGAGGATGCTCAAAATTCTTCAGATTTTTTCCAGGATCAGTTAAAACAGTCTTTGACAGATCAGGTTTTGACAGAGAAAATTGGCCACCTCTAAGTAATTTAGCACATCAAAGGTATGCAGAAAAGGTGAAAAGAACCACAACAGATAAAAAATTTAAAGAACTTTCAAAAAAGTTTGGAGATTAATTCTTTCTGTTTAAAATTTTTCTTGCATTTTTGTTTTATGTTTTTCGTTTTTTATTATACAACAGTGTTCAATCTAGGCCGCGTTTTTGCGTCATTTACGCAGAATATTCTATTCTGACGCAAAATGAAATGATCGTGGGGTCATACTGACGCAAAAAAAAGAAACAA
>JAOCNB020102616.1:0-11443 GCA_026546465.2 Palythoa caribaeorum | reverse complement strand
CAGTTTGACGTCCTCTATGATCTATTACTGAACAGATGCACAAAAACATGGAATCTATTTGTTTTATATAATAAAAAATTAAAAATTTTGTAATGGTGACGTCGATCGTGTGTCTGTCCTCTGATAGATCATAGGCGAGAACCCAATCAAAATGGGAGAATAACTTGGGTTATGTAATAGAAACGTTGATTCTCGACCTCGTACGACCATCACGTTTGTATCAGCAGGCTCTAAAGCCGGAACCTGGGCGAGCTGCTTGGGCGTGTGACAGCTTATGAACGAACATATGTTTTTGACTTTGACTCCTATAGTGTGTGTTACTGTAGTTTCAACTCCAACTGAAACTTCATTCAAAGTCAATTCAAAATTTATTTAATGCCACGTGTCAACCGAGTGGAAGACTGACCTCGAGGCGCGGAGTATCATGAGAGCTGATGCACGTGAATTGCACGTGAATGTGTTTGGAAAACGTGAAGCCGGCAGATAATTTCTCGATGGCAAGGTAGCCAGCCAATCGCAGTAAGAGTTTTTTGGTGCCAAACATAAGGTAGCAATAAAAAACACAATGGTGCAACTCAGCTTATGTTGACAGATCTCAGCATTCAGTTTTACACCTCCTGGTGAAATTTTTTTCCAGCGCTAAAGCTCTCATGCAAAGCAGACAAGCCACTGCTAACGTTTCTAAAACGTTTATTTTGCTGCAAGAGTCCTTGATAGCGACGTGTTCGCAAAGCGAGAGTTGACTGAGTTTTTGCGCTCGTTGACACTTAGCGAAAGCTACAACTAGTTTTGATATAACATTCAACAAATTCTTAACTCCCTGAATCTATGACTATGTGCTGCGTATCGCTTGCCATACCTACCCGCCGGCAGTGTTCAATCTGATAGTGATACTCTAAAGAGAAAGTGCTTTGCGTGTTCGCGTTTATTCATTTAAAAAAAATTAAAGCAAAACAGTTTGTCGTGCTAATTATATCATAGTTTTAAAAATAACCACACAATAATGTAAACTCACTTACGTCGGAGTCAAAACTCTGGTTGACGATAGTAGAAAAACTAAAATATATTAAATCAAAAAGTCAACATGACGTATAAAGTTTAACAAAGTGCTATGTTTCGGCTAGCCAAACTATATTTCGGCTACTGAAGAAGGCTAGTTTGGCTAGCCGAAATATAGTACTTTGTTACTTTTATACGTCGTGTTGACTTTTTGATTTAATATAATTATATTTTCTTAATTAATATTTTGTCAGTCACTGCCTATATCGTGACAGGTGCTCACTTACTTGACAAGTACCTCCATAACAGAGTGATATCGTGTTTCTTGCAAAAAAAAAAACGTTCACATCATATCGGAGCACTAATATCCACTATGACTTGAAGAGAATGTTGGAAGTTAACGCCGAGAAAACTAGCTTCTCTGTAAGCGAAACCAGAGCCAGGAAAAAGTCTAAACTGTCGCTGAAGCAACGATTTTGCTATGGAGTTGGACATATTCTCAACGACCTAAGCGCTTTCGCGGCCTTCAGTTACATTATAGTATTTCTAACGAAAGTTATCGGAGTTTCAAGCAGTGGAGCAGGGTACATTGTCCTTGTTGCACAAGTTTCGGATGGCATTCTTAGCCCGGTCATTGGCTATTGCTGTGACCAGTTCTCTATTCCTTATTTTTCTCGCCGGTTTGGAAGGAGAAAAGGGTGGCATTTACTCGGTACAATTTTCATGAGTTTCTCCTACTCGTTTCAGTTCATGCGGTGTTTTCTCTGCGAGATGTCCGACACAAAGGGACAAGAATGGCCTTACATAATGTATTATTCATTTGTTGTGCTTATGCTGCACGTTGGCTTTGCAGCAATTCAAGTTAGCCATCTTTCTTTGCTTCCCGACATTGCTAGAAGTTCTATTGAAACTGTGGAACTGAGCGCCATTAGGTGAGTTTCTTAAATTATTGTAATTCAACGCCTGTGGCTGTCTGCCATCCTGTAAATGTAATACATACACGATACCTCACTCAAATGTTGTTTTCAAAAGTATCATAAACCAAAAACAAAATATTTAGGCCAATATGCCATTATTTACACTCTTTTTTGGCATTTGACAACATAAGTTCAGCCGGTTAAAAGGTTGTGGAAGGCTTCCCTATAACTATAAAACCTTTATTAAAAACAAAGGCATTAATTTATTCAAAGTGTGTGTTGACAGGCTCGAGGTACTGTATTCGACATTGAAATAAAAATTCGCCTTTGAGAGCGAAAAACTGTTTATTCAAAAGATCAATTCTGTCAAAATCCTGTCATCGGATCTATCGGACAAACGCAACATATTTTTTCAGCCGTCCGAACTTTTTGAAAAAGTTGTTAATTCAACAAAAAAATTTAGGTAAAACCGGTGTATTATGAAACAGTGTTTTTATGAATTTTACACTCGTTTTGAAGTTGCTGATCATGTTTCTGTAAAAGGGCGTACCGTACTTTGCGAAACAAAACGAAATGAAATCATTTCGCAAAATACAAATTTATACTTGTACTAAAAAAATGTTTTTATTCGAAAAATGAAACTGTATATGTCACAGCATAACTGGGAATGCTTTTGAACAGTTTTTGTGAACGTTTCCTTGAATATTTTGACATTGCCGACGTTTTTATAGTTTGTACTTTGTGACTGATAAAAAAAACCTTGTATTCCAGAATGCTGCACAGCATGATATCTGCTTGCTCTTATCTCTTCCCGTGCAGGATCAACAGAACAAATCTATCAGCACGTACAACTGTTATAGATAGAACACAATTTGAAACCTTTGTACTCTCCATTTCGCTAAAGTACAATTTTATATTTTGCGAAGTGATTTCGCGAAATACGGGTTTTGATTTGTTTGTATTTTGCGAGATGATTTCATTTCGTTTCGTTTGGTTTCTTTTCGTTTCGCGAAGTACAGTCCTGTAAATGGTCGTAAATGCTATTTCCCGCTGTCCCGGGGCATCAGACAATACAGCTTCCGCATTAAAGAGGAGAATGTTGATATCTTACATCAAGGTTTATTACGGTTCAGTTTCAGAGATGTTTCACTTATCAATCTGAAACTCCTTTATTATGCATTGCATTCCCCTAAGCCTATATATCAATGGAAAGCTAATGAAATTTTCTAAAAGATGGTTTAAATTATTTTTCCATTTCTTCTTTATCAACAACTTTAAGAGTTTTGTTTGTATTTGTAATCAATTTTTTCTTCGCGAAGTTCGAAGTCCGGTTTGATTACACGCTTTTGTTTTATAAGAACAACATTATAAGAACAACGAGGCTCAAATTTGCCAAAATTTAATAATTTAAGAAAAAGCTCAGGCTGAGGCTTGATAACTAGGATAGCTTTTGAGTTTTGTGGTAGAAAATTGACTAAAACGTAGCGATACAGCATAAAACATGAAAAGATTCACTGTAAAGACTGCTTAAAAAACAATGAAGGTAGCTCTCCTCTAAATTCAACCGTACATGTGTGGCGCAAGGCCTTTCATTTTCCAATACCTTGGTTTATTTTGTTTTTTCTTTATTAAAAACCGCCCACAGAAATAAGAACAAATTAAGAACAAATTGAGGCTGAAATCGCCCAAAAATTAAGAACAATGAGCCTCGGAAAAATTTACTGGTTCTTATTTAAAATTAGCGTGCAGTCGATGATTCTGTAAACACTCATTGCTGCGCTTGGCTTCATTTCACACCTGAGAGCACTGGTTAGTTTGCTTACTGATTGTGTGCTCCTATGTGGTATCTAGGCACGTGACCAACTCCCGCAAAGTTCCTATTCTTAAAATCAGCACAAGTACAAATAAATAATACCTGGTGTTTGAGATTGGAGCGTCACGAACCCTTCAACAATTTGACAAGGGCTTAGAAGGGTTTCGGTGATATATGGAGTATCTACTTGACTGGTGTTACCTTCATTCACATTACACGTGGGAGTAGTCAACGGCGAGGGAAGAACAGTAGATGAAAACGGCGACAACGTTAACCCAAGATTCAGCATGGTTTCTTCATTAACTGTTGGTCCAATACAAGGAATAATGCTGGTCTGAGGTGAAATGCAATCATTTCCAATAGTTGAGTGGTCACGATTTGAAAACTCTAAGAAAGGAATAAACCTAGACTGGGGCTCCCCAGTCTGGGAATCTTGATCGTTTGGTGACATTGGTCCAAGGACTGAAGAGATTTGCTGAATGAGTGCTGAGTAACTATCAGCTGTGGTCAGAGGAACAAAGTGTAGTTCTTCTTGATTTTCTGCATTACAATCATCATCACAAACTAAGCTCGTGGTGTTTACATGTTCATTGTCGGAGCCAATCAGCGCACTGTTCAACGTCTGTTCCTCCTTACAATCGTATCCTCCTCCATTTGTGTCATCTGTTAACATTATCTGTTCTTTAGTAAACTGGGAATCTGTGCTGTTCGGTGAGCAGCCTGTTAAACATGAACGGATTCAATACATTTTTTCTGTTTTCTGTTAATGCTAAAACCGATAAAGATTACGAATTGAGTTAAGACCAGACGTACTTGCATATTTAAAGAGGGCGTCTGCAGATTGTTCGCTGCTTACTACACAGGAGCAGCTGACAAAATTACGTCAGTACTCACTTCAAAACGAGACTAATTATGAAAGCGAGGCAAATGTGCGTCGACATAATAAATACCTTGTTATACATGCATACAAGCCCCATAGAATAGGCGAGTTTCTGTTTACACTTTTTGCCTCATTAGCATACGCACTCTTCTTTCTAATTCAGCTACAAAATCAAAGCTTCTGAATAATGAAATGGTTCTGCTAAACAAACTTTCTCTGAAAATATGAGATTGATATGCTGAGTATTCTTTCCGTGATGTGGTTTTAAAAATTGGAAATTTTACAAGGAATGTATGGGCTCATTATCGTTCTTGCCTCCAGATGTTTTGACGTTTTTTGAGCAGCGATTTCTTCTTTGAACCTACACATATAAAGCCGAAAGTTCGGTTACTCATTTCATTTGATAAGTATTCTCAAGTTTTAAAGTCAGTTGTTGTTTATCTTTGTTCTTTCTCCAACTTAAGTTCTTTGCTAATGAAGCAGATTGTAAACAATGACGTCAGCAGAAACTCGCCTATAGTTTTGGGTAAAAGTAAAATATAAAAATGATGTTATGTGTGGTCAACTTTAACCGAATCGCTGAAACGCCAATATTTAACAATAGCTACAAAACAAATACACTGATGCTTTGACCGATGATTGGTGTGGGTCATGCACCGTCCTACAGTCCTAGTGGAACAACACAACAAATACCTTTCTGGCTGAGTTTCATTATGTAGGTTTCCAGCGCCTTAAGTTCTTCATTCTGCCCATCAACAGGAGTAAATTCCTTTTCGCTTTTAAACTTTGGTTCCTTGACTTTTGATTTTTTGTTGGCGCCCTTCTTTTTCTTAGGGGGAGGGGGAGCACCACCAACGTTTGCAGCTGCCAGTGCAGCCGCTTCTTGTACTGTTGCCATGGAACCAGAACTATCAGGAGCTGTGTCGATGTTTAACATCTTCTTTCCAAGTTCAACTATTGTGCTACCAACTCCCTGCTCATTCCACTTCTGTAATACCTGAGAAGGAACCAATCACGGTTAATGAGTCCGACAGTCTAAGATATACCGTTTGAAAAGAAAACAACTAGCTTAAAAAAGGTTAATTTAAAAACAGATTCGTTTTTAGGTTAACAAATTAATAATTGGCATAGCCGCGGTGTAATAGTTGAGCTTCAAAACGTGGTGTCAGGAAATTTTGATATATTGGATGACAGTATAACAGTCTAAGCTTAAATATCACAAACAATACTCGCAATGTCGCTACTTAAGAAAAAAACTAGAAAAGTTATTTATACCACCTTTTAGAGAATTTCATTAGCCCTACAGTGATATATAGGTTATGGGTTATCCGATGCATAGTAAAGGAGTTTCGGATTAAAAAATGAAAAGAAATCTCAAACTGTGCCGTAACCTTAAGGCAGAAAAGATATATAATACCTTGGCAATGTAGTAGGTAATCGTGGCAATCATGTGCGAAATGCTGTCAGATGTTGAACTTTGCTTGCGATGGCGTGACACGGAAGGTATCTCCTGAAGGACTGCGTGACACTGGAGGAGAATCTTCAAGAAAAAGATCATTTTCACTGCTAAAATTCGAGGTCGCCAAATTTACAACCAATTTCGAAAGTTTACTGGTCAACCATTTTGGAAATCAGTGCATCAGATAAAATCAAGATTATTTAAGTGGTATATCAAAAAATATTACACGTTCACTGGTCACACAATCTTAGTAGTTTGGCCTAGCGGTTATTCGGAAAGCACTCATCCATGGTACTATGCATAATCTATTTATGTGAAACTGTACTGTTAAATGTTAAGTGGTTGAAAAATGTTTGTTGTTGTTGTTGTTGTTAATGAACCTACTAAACGCTACCATGAGCGTTATAAAATCTATTAAAATAATCAAGCGCTGGATGTTGTCCTTGAGTAGCATAACGTTATAAAATCAGACGTTTAAACCAATTGAGGACAGATGCCAGATATGCTACGATAAGATAACTTAGTTTAGTTTAGTTTTCCAAGCTTTCGCCGATCTACGGCATCACCAGGGAATGAAGATAGAATCATTGAAGTAAACCGATTATCGGGCGAGGTGTTAGGCTAGATAATAGAGATTCAGTAAACAATAGGACAATTGGGACAGTGGCTGGTATGTAAATGCGTAGAAATAGTTAGAACAAAAGTCTTTTTAGAAATTGATAAAAATAAAATTTAAAAAAAGGGCAAATATAGTCAGAAGAGAAGGTCTTTGAGTTCGATGTTTTCCCAATACAGTTCTCTTGGGAAATAAGATGCTTTATTTAAGTTGAACATTCTTTCGTGTCTTTCTCATTACCGCATATGAAACAAAGCATCTCATTTCCCAAGAGGGCTGTATTGGGAAAACATTGAGGCAGTCCGAGGAGGTCCATTCAGCTACCAAAACAAAGCTTCTGAATAATGAAATGGTTCTGCAAAACAAACTTTCTCGGAAAATATGAGATTGATATGCTGAGTATTCTTTCCATGGTGTGGTTTTAAAAATTGGAAATTTTAGAAAGAATGTATGGGCTCATTATCGTTCTTGCTTCCATCTGTTTTGAGGCTTTTTGAGCAACGATTTTTTCTTTGAACCTACACACACAATGCCGAAAATTCGGTCACTTATTTCATTTGATAAGTATTCTCAAGTTTTAAAGTCAGCTGTTGTTTATCTTTGTTCTTAAGCTGTATGCTAATGAAGCAGAATGTAAACAATGACGTCAGCAGAAACTCGCCTTTCTAAAACATATTTGTGTTTGATCAGGTGTTCCTAAAAACGCTTGAGCAATAACATCACGAAGGTATTGAGAAATAAAGAAGATATCTTCATGCTATAACTACTTAAAACTGACTGAAAGTATCTTCCATACCTGTACAACTGGTTTGGCAGGAATCTCTTCGTGTATCATGGGAGCAAGCAGACCATAGCACTGCACAACAGCCTGAAGACACATAGAGTTGTCGTTCAGCCAGCCAGCAACCTGAATAGCTAACAGCAAACGCTCACATTCTTTCAGCCTTGATACCTGTAGGTAGAAAAATGATTATGGTTTGGGTTTTGGAAATAGAAAACGAGAAAAGAAACGTTTCTTTAAACAATTTACAAGAGTGGATATTGAAAATAATTCCGTCAAAATCAGATGTCACAGCAAAAGCAGCACCTTCTCCTCCTCAATTATTTTAAAACCCTGAAAGAAAAGGTCTTGGCCGAGACTCAATTCTGAACCTCCCACATGGCAAAATGGCACCTTATCAACCAGACTTACTAGGCGAGTATACTTTTACTTCGGTAAAAATCTAGTTACTATTTATCATAAATGTTGTAACCTGATTGGCTACTGTACTCACTATCTATCACGTGATTGATAGTGCTTGTAACCTGATTGGCTACTGTACTCACTATCTATCAGGTGATTGATAGTGCTTGTAACCTGATTGGCTGCTGTACTCACTATATATCACGTGATTGATAGTGCCTTGTAACCTGATTGGCTACTGTACTCACTATCTATCAGGTGATTGATAGTGCTTGTAACCTGATTGGCTACTGTACTCACTATCTATCACGTGATTGATAGTGCTTGTAACCTCATTGGCTACTGTATTCACTATCTATCACGTGATTGCCAGTGCCTGTGTGATTCAATATGGCGTCTGCAGTTCCCGATTTTCAGTTGTTTTTGAAGACGATTTGAAGCTTCAAAAATAGATCCAGATAAAGGCAGCAACTAAATATGGTGTAAAAATTTGAAGTGCTCATTAATTTAACAAGTTTCGCTCGACAGACTGCCAAGCACACCTGCACGCGAAAAACTTTTGTTTGTCATAAACATTAACGGTTTGAAGAAATTAAAACTTTATCAATCATTATTCTCCAGAGATTTCTACTAAAACAATTAGAATGCTCGCTCTTAATTCAGTTCTATCCGCAATTGATAGAAAGTACGAGCTCGTATTCTAATTGTTAAATATTAAATGAATAAGGTGATGGCATTACCTGACCATTATAAAGTGGTCCATTATCACACAAGGTGTCACAATAAAGAAACCCTTCACGCAATGCTATGTCGACAGAAACAAACACACTCTGTAGGAACTGTCGAACCAGTACAAGAGAAGACTCATACAACCTTTCTTCATCTAGTCTGTGAAAAAGCGAAAAAAAACTTTAGTTTTGTAATTATAGCAATTTTAAAAATTGATCCTGAATTATATGAGCTTTGCTGCCAAAGCTCCCTTTACAAAAACGCATTTTTCGCATGAAGTACTAGAGATAAATTTCACTTTTGTTAGAAAGAGTTGATGCTAAGCTCACCACTACAAACAGATGATATAAATTCTAAGTACAGCCTTGCAAACACACGTGGGATATCAGGATATCTTTTTGCATAGAATAGGTAACCTGATCGGTGAGCTTGTTGGAAAAACTCAATTTAACAAAAACAGAAGATTGTTGATGCTTTAGAAGTAATAACACTCACGAGTTTCCGGCCTAAAACTAATGACAACATGTCTAAAATCATAAAACTGAGAAAATACGGGTAGGAAATTTACCTTTCCAGTGTTACACAGAGATCATTACCCGCAGTGTGAACACTTGAGGTTGTCTCTTCAGGATCCGTTGTGTTTACAAAGTAGTCCCACAAAACACAAGCAGCTGCCTTTGCTACGCTTGGTATTCCCGCAGTGTAAGCAATCTGTATTTCGTAAACAAATACGTTGATGTTTTAATAAACTGTTTAAACAGGGTTCGTACCCCTGCAAAGTTGGAAAATTCCAGGGTTTTCCATAGTATTTTCTGCTTTTTTCCAAAACATTTCAAGGGCTTTTTAAACTGTTATTTACACAAAAGTAAACACTAAAACTTTAAAAACCAATTAAAACCCATTAAAATCTAAAATTTAAAACACTTATGAAAGTGACGATGTTCCGACGCTAACATGCAAATTATCAAGCCAAATAAAAAAGAGTGTAGTTTTAAAGGTAAGATTTAAACTGAATGGAATATCTTTTCTACTAGTTTTGAATTACTAATGTATAAATCAAGAGAAAGTCGCCAATTTTGATTGTCATATACAAAAATTATTTTACGAAATGGCATATTTTTCGAGATTATGTTTTAAACGTTGATTTTTGCGATTTTCGAGGGCTTAGATTAAAAGTTCCAGGCCTTTCCACGGCCATTCAAGGGGCTTCCAGGATTTCAAGGGCCCGTACGAACGCTAACTGGTGGTTATTAATCAATTGTGATTGCCTTGGTACAACAGTCCCAAGCAGCATCGTTGTCAAATACTTGATTCATTTTAATTGTAAGGGCCAATTGCTCAACTTTGCCGTAAAATTAGTGACTGTTAAACTCGAGTAGTGTTTTTTATTGGTTAATTTCGACCAGCTTTCGAAGGCAAGTTACTTCGTTTAGTACGATCACAGTTAGTAAACATGCTAATCAAAGTTAAGTCATTGAAAATGGTCCACAATGCCAAATTTGACCAACACATTAATAATCTCTTAGTTCGCTCTATGTATTCCGCACAGATTGGTGACACTTCAATTACTGCTACCAAAACCTGTCCTCTAGACTACTCAACCCAAACGATCGAGCAACTTTTTTGATCACCATGCATGGCTTTATTTTTTGCTATTCTCACACAATTGCCTTCTCTGTAAAAACTTGGTTGCTGAGTAAAAGAATTCGAGTTAAAAGCAATTGCCACTTTTACTAGTTAATAAGGCAAAACGTCCAAGATATCTCTGAAGATCTTATCTCCAGCTTATTATACCTGTGTAAGATAGCCCCAAGCCATGAGACAAGGTAAGGAAAGTGAGGCCAATACTGGCCGACTGGTTGCCCCAATACTGCCACCAATGAGTTTTCCACCCATGCTGTAAGCTGCTACAGCAAATACATATTTCTCGTTCGCTTTAAGACCTTTTACATGCAACTTACAGTTTTCTGTTGCGGGAGTCTGAAATGAGATAAAACAATTTTCTTAAGGAATAGCTACATAACAATAGTGGCCTGAAAAATCTAATCATAATGTTAGGCAATAGTGTTTTCAAATAAGTAATGTGGATTAGGGTAATGTCACATCAAACTTGTAACTTTTCAGACATTCTTTACGTTACTTTTCTATTTCAACTTTGACAAAGATATCGATAAATCATAGACTTGTAAGTTTATGCAAAGACAAATGTATGCAACACGAGCCATAGATTTGTTTAATCAAGTCCATCTTAGAACTATCCAATATTCTTCACTATAAACTGATGAACCCTTTTCCAGCTCCCTAAATAAATGTTGGATGTAAGCCGTTTGCAGCGCAGAAATGAACATTAAAACGAGGTTAACACTGAAAAAAACAGGTTTTGGCAGAGGATAACTTTAAGTACTTCTCTCTACTTACTGCTAAACTTTAGTATTAGAAATGAACTGTCTTGCGCTAACTGAACAATTTCAGCAAATCCAGAAGTGTTTTGGTCAACAATAAATTATCCAGTTCCGGTTGGGATGTAAGTGGAATGTTCACAACTTTTTGGTTCGTTCCACTGGAAATTTTCCGGAATAAATGAAATTTCTGAAAAGGTAGTCGACCCGGTTTTTCGGTGGAAACTGTCCAATCCAAATTACTGTTCCATTTACAGTATCTCGTTTTTTGCACTCCAGTCCCAGGCCTTTTACATCTAGCCATAGAGGAGTCTGTGAACTAATAGGAGTTGGGTAAATAGAACACACTTTTCCTAAAGTGAATTTCTCAGTTTAAATTATATAATTTTTTTGTACATGATAAACAGCCCTTGTCCCCAGTCCATCCCCCCCCCCCCTTCCCTCCTCA
>JAOCNB020102580.1:0-11444 GCA_026546465.2 Palythoa caribaeorum | reverse complement strand
CGAGTGTTTTTTGCGAATAATGTCGCTCATTTCTTCCTCACTGAGTTGAGGGAATCGTGTTGGTTCTTTTTCATCATTTCCTTCAGCCGAATTCCACTTTATTTCTATAAAAAAGTTGGGATGTTCTTCGTCATCATAGTTTTCAGCCATTTTTCAAAAAAATTAAAAATCCCCAACTCCGTGAGCGTAAAAACTTGCTCGCGTCATCATTTAGTTGCATGCCCGTGCATATGTTCAGATTTGGTGCACGCTCACGCCATACATAAAGGGCTCACGAATTTGGCAGCTATGTTATAATAATGTTTCTTTAATTTTGCAATGTTGGTCTATTCTGCTGGATGTGAGAATTTCAAAGTGATCCCACTTTTCACTTTTAAAAATCATTGGGCATCAAGCCATGTTTGTCCAAGAAATTTTTACCAATACTCTTTGATGGGAGTTTGTGCTCTTCACAGCATTTGTTTGTCATAAAGTTAGCATATATAGCTTGCACCCAATGAACTACAGTAAACTTCTTAACTTTACACTGTTGGTTGGTCATTTGTGATTTAGGCTCTTTGTAGTTGAACTTCTCATTTAGATTTTAGTAAACAAAGACTGGTTGAATTGAGATGTCAGTTTTATATCCTTTTCTTTAAGCTGTGTTTGGACTATGTTTGCTGTGCACTTTTCTCTTATCTTTGCTTTTAACAAAAAAAACTTTGCTTTGTTTACTCTTCCATGTGTTGCTTATGATCCTTTTGGGTTGGGCTGAACTCTGTAAATGCGCGTGGGGTTTGTTTATTCATATTATATCTCAATTCGGCCATGTTAACTCAACCATGTGCTTGCTCACGTACCACTGTTTATGTCCTGAAACCGGGAGCCTATACCTTTACATTTCCCTCTTTAATGACAAGTCTGATATATGTAAAACAAAAAAACTCCACTAAAAGTGAAATGTTCGATGTTCATTTCTAATAGCATACAAGTCTGAAAGGAGTTAGTCATTTCTTTGGATACACAAGTTCAGTCAGTCTTGTGGCCTGACAACACGACCACTCCTTGTTGTCTTGAGCTCCGTAGTTGTTTCTCTAACAGGTTCTTGTGGAGCACTGACATATGACTTGTGCAGTCTCAGGTGAAGCGTGTGCGTCGATAGAAGGTGATTCTGCTGGCTTGGTTCACCCTTTGGTGACAGTTGTCTGTGGTTTTGTCTCTGCAAAGGGTTTTTATATGTACATAGTTTCGTAGCAACCCTGAACAATCGTTGGTGTTGAGAATATAAGAGCAGGGCTCTTTTGTCTTCTCCTTGACTTCAGCTGTGGTCCATGTTGTTTTTAGTGCTTGTTCTATTAAAATATGTCTTATGGTTCTGAAAATATGAATTTTCGAATATTTACGAGTTACCATGATAATATTTGGTGGAGAATTCGGCATTCTCATCTTTGTACTAAATGCTGGTAGAGAAGTGGCATCAAAAGCACTACAAATTTGTTTTTTTGGCCATATCTTCAAAACGACAAAGCCGATTTGAACAAAATTTGGAGGAATGGTAAATCTTCTGTAGCTTTTGTGATTGACCTGCCCAACTTTATAATGGCATTGCTAACTAAGTGACAACATAAATTGATACTTTTATTTGATTTGCAGTATCAAACAGAAAAAACCTAGTGTTTTTACTGAAAATTGTTAAGAATAAATAATTTAGTAAACTAAAAGGACTCAACTCATATAAATGTTGCAAATATAATGGTAACCATGGAAACAAATTTCACCTTTAAAATTAAAATATATAAAAGGTTTTTCCAGTTACATTTGAATTATAATTTGAACCTTGATATTTTCTCTAACATAAAAAAAAACCTTTAAGGCCTGATGATCTTCTTTGGAAAGTGCAACCATAGACATCTATTGGTTCTTTCAATTGTATCACACATCACTCGTAACTTTCATTGAGTAGTAGTCGTAATCAGGGTCATCAGCTGCTGCAATAGCAACAACATTCTCCTTGGTAACAAGATCTGCGACCCGGATGGCAGTGTCAAGTAGAGAAGCTTCAGTTTCCTCAACAGCTTGCCTGGTAGTTGCAACAGACAACTCTCTTTCCAACTTAACTTCTTGCCAGTCATCGACCCACTCTTTGTTGCTGCAGCTTTCCTCTTCACTGCAGATGCAATCAAGACAGTAACAGCTATGGTTTATTACAAAGATTAGATTTTTCCTTGCTGTGGGGTTGTCTTAACACAGTGAAGCTTCCGGATACCTTTAAGCTCCCTAAAGATTCTCCCTGGTCTGCGTCTGACAACAGCCTCGTCACCTTCTGTGGGAATGTAACAGGGTAAACTCGGTGGAGGTAAAGAGAAATAATCCACTAATAATCACAAAATTCAAACTCAAGAAACTCTTTCAACCAAAAATGAATAACTCCACAAGGTGCCTAACTAGCGCCCAGGCCTTCTGTAGGGGCGCTGAAAACGCCTGACCAAACAGACAACGTAAACACAGTGGCACTCCTACACGGTCGATGGGAAATGGTGTCCCAACATTATCTTTTCTAACAACGGTAACTCAGCAACTGTATAATGCTACAGAATCACATCATCTACTACGAGCGGCCTAAGGGCCAGTTCTTCGAGACCGGTTGGCTCTGAAAGTCTATGATAGAAATCAGTGCAGTGGTTCCCTTCATCCAAACTGGATCTTCTATCAAATGCTGAGGTTTCTTGCACACTCGTCCTGACCTTGTCCTCTGCTCTAGTTCTATATGTGATTCTTGAGGATCAAGGGGGTCTTGCCATGCAGTCTTCTGCAACTTGTCAATCATACTCTATGACAGGCATGTTCGCTCTTCAGCCACTCGATCTGAAGAATTTTGGGGCTCTGAGTGAACCGTAAGCAGGACTGGTGCCTCGTCATCTTCAGAAGTATCTGTGTTTCCTTCATCAGGTTGTACTTGTCTTGTCAGCCTAGGAGGGACTTGTGGAAGGAGCCTTCGGTGCCTGCCTGCCCTTTTAGCTCAAAGTTGCTCTCTTGGTGGTTGATTAGAAGCTGGTACTATATGGTTTTCTTTGTCCAGTGGAAGGAGAAGATTGCAATGCAGTGTTCTCGTTCTCCTCCTTGTTCAGGCTTAATGGTATAGACTTGTAGCTCACCATGTCGCTTTACGACAATATGAACAGTTTCCTCGCACCTATCACTTAACTCGTACACTTAGGGCCTGGGTACACCCAAACTGAGGTGAGGAGGAGTGGCATGTGTTTATTTGACCCTAATTCACACAGTATTAATGTGAAGTATACCAAACTGTACATTTTTGAAAAGCTTATGAAACAAGGATTCCAAAAATGTCATATTCATGGTTGACTGCATTACTGTAATCTGATACCATGCAGTCAAAGTGCACAAATGCTGCTATTGGCCCATGGCTACTTCCGGAAAAGCCCGTTAAAGTTGCCCAATTGTTTCTATTAAGATTTAGCCAAAGGATAATGGAAAAAATGGCTTTTTTGGTTCTTAAGTTTAAAATAACTGTTTTTATAAGGTTAGAAAGACCCAGCTTCATAAGTTACTCCTTCTGCTTCTCTTAATGCCTCATTTCTTTCTGCTTCCTCCACTTGTCGGCGCTTCTTAGCTTTGTCTGTTGCGGCAATGTCAGCAGATTTAACATGCTTCCTGTCTCGAATCATTGAAGCTCTTCTAGTATGTGCTCCTCCTGGTATCAAAAGCAATTCCATAATCCTTTCTCTGCAGCTTGCCCCTGCATGGAAGTGGCAAACGGCAGAAGCAACAGTACATCGGATAGTGCAATAGCCATGATGTTTGTGTTTTGGGCATCGAGCCCAAACCAATGAATTTAAACACTCATTTGCATTCTGTGTGGTGCCATGCACACATTGTTTCAGCAAGTCTTTCTCCCTAAGCCTCATGAACACAGGTCTTAGTACTTCTAAAAACTTTTCTGGCAAACACTTATTAGTTTTCAAAGCCTGATCTTTTTGCCACTGGCACCATAATTTTTCTCCACGAGGGCAAAACCGATGTTGTTTAGCTTTGTTAGCCATCCGGACAGAGTAGTTTTAAAGAGCAATGATGTTCTTTTTCATAGCATACACAGCAACATCAACTTCTTTTTCTGTTGGATTGGGATGTGAAATGGTATTCTGTTGAATGGCCAGCCCATACTGTCTTTGTATGTCTTTTATTTTGCCATCACTAAGCCGGCCACGACCACCTATGGTTTTGTGATCAGAAAGCCTGGCCTTTCTTATTGACTTAAGGTTCAGAAGAGCTTTTCCCATCCTCTTCTGAACGTCCTTCTCCCTGAAGGTTCTCCCTGGTCTGTGCCTGACAACAGCCTTGTCACCTTCTGTTGGAACATAAAAGAATACCCTGCAACCTAGGCCCACTGCCTTGGATCTTGATTCAAATCTAGAAGCTGCAGGAGTGGTGAAGTTCTCCTAAAGGTATTCCTTCATATCATTGGCATTCCTGATGATGGCACAGTATCGGGAGCATTACTAGATTTATCAATTCGAGGATTGGGAATGGCCTTGCGTGTTTTTCCCTCCCTTGAAGTTGGAACCTTGGCATGTGGAGGCTGCAACTGGTTTGTGGGCTTGTCCAAGTGGCTTGAAATTTCAGTCCAAGCCGAACTGAATTTGCTGCTGGCATTTAATCTACTTCTGTCTGCAATGAATTCAGAACTGCAGAAATGAGAACTTTAAATAGAATATTCTAAAAAGAAAGTAAAATGAAACCAAACAAAAAGGTTTCGTTTGAACTTCAGTTGCAAAATATTTATTAAAGCAAAGAAAAATAAAACTGTTTTTGTCATGTGTAAGCAAAACTACATAAATATATGTGGTCAGTGGTTTACAAGTTAGCACTGAAATTCATCAATGATTCATCAGTAACTTTTAGGTCATGTGATACATGACAAAAAATCAAAGATGATAAAAGTAATCCCTTGGACCTGGAGTTGACTTCTCTCTGCTTTTTTTCTTATCCCTTTGTTTAACATATTGTTGCTTAGGTTCCATGTAGATCATCGCCTTCATTCATGGTGCAACAGAAGCTAAAACAGCTGAAACAGTGCAGTTATAGCATCCATTCTCAAATCCACCATTTTGACTCTTCATTGTTGCATGTGTTTAAAATCAAACGTTTTTACTGTTGTAACAAAACTGTGTGGCGGGCTTTATTGCTTTGTGGGAGTATTGTGGCAGAAATGATTCAAGGCTAATCTATATTTTGTAATTCCTGGAGTCTTAGGTTTTTCATCTTATGGGTTTTGCAGATAAAAGACAATACACTGAAAACTTGACATAAAATCTACCGCTCCTGTGCTGTTGTTTCATTTAGTTGCACCAGCAATTTCGTAAGCATGCTTTGAAAGAGTTTCATTGCTCAAGTATTGAAGTTCTTTTGAGCATCTGCTCATGAAGTATCATGTTTTCTTTAAAGTAATTCCGTGTACAATTTACACCTGTTTTAAATTTACAATCGAATCTGCACCACCTTACAGCAATATTAACATACCAGTCGCTTTCAGGAATGGGAATAGTTTGTATGTTAGAACTTTACATTAATTTTTACAATAATTTAACAAGTTAGATAGATGAAGTGAAACAAAATTTCATATGGCACTAATTCAACACAAATTCACCTCTCAAATAAGGAATAAATATATCAATAAATTAAAAAAAGTAATGGTTTAAATGTTTATCCCAAACCAGAAGTGAAAGTACTGTTGGAAGAATCCATTGGGACTTGCCAGTAATAACAAACAAGATAAATTGCTGGAAAGCATTTATCTTCTGAGATTGCACAGTGCATTTAAGAAATCATCAATACCTGGAAGGGGTTTGATCGCATTCTCTGTAGTCACCATTACTACTTAGACCGTGTTTGATTAAATCTTCAACCTACCTGCCAATTTCCTTTGTAAGGGCTTTGCTTCCATTGTTCTTGTCTCATTGTATTGTAATGTTGTTCTTAAAATGTCAAAATCAATAATTTAATTTTGTGTTGTTCTATGCATTCCTGTACAGAAAGAACAGAAATGCTTTAGGGAATTTACATGTGTCACTTTTACTGCCTGTGAATTTCTGGCAACTTGCTGCTCGTCTGAAATGGGCTTCGTGAACTTGAAGAATGCATCCCTAACACTGGCTTTCAGTTGTTACATTGTTGTACTCAGTGCGGGCTTCTGCCATCTCTTTCAGGTCTTTGTGGATCCTCTTCCGGTAAAAAAAAAACAAAAACAAAATACGCTTGGGCAGCTCCCTTTATGCTGCAAATATTTTGGGCCAGACTGACATATGTTATGTTTTATTGGTCGCATGAAAACATACATTGCATCTGAAACAAATCTTAAAATGTTATAGAAAAAATTACATTTCTGGTTGCTTCTGATTTTGTTTACTCTTTGACTGACATAGCATCTCGTCAATTACTCTGACGCACTAGAGTTCCCCACACATCTTGTTTTTAGAAGAGCATATTAAATAAAAAATTTAACTTTTTCACGGCATTATGTTTTGTTGTGTTCAAACCTTCCTATCCTTTTTCTGCCATTGCAGTTTCTTTTTTTATCTCGTAGGTTGTTAATAAATGCTTGACAGTAAGGGATGAAAAATGTTCAGTGCCGTTACATCTTCCCCTAGTTTTAAACCCTCGTTGAACAGTTCATCGGTAATGATGCTGCTGTGATTCTGTTGATCTTGATCATCGTTTGTTCCATGGTTTCCCTTATGAAATCAGTCCCAATCCACGTTTCCTTCCTGGCAGGCCCCGTTTTTCTTGGCCAAGACCATGTTATTTCTTGGTTGCAAAGAAACTTAAAAACTTGATCTTCAAGGCCATCAAGTCATTCTTCATCTTTCCGTGACAACCTTGGTGAAGACTAAACTGCATGTCTTGCAGGATCAATAAGATCCAATAATCAGTGATAACGGGCTGGCCGAAGATGGAATGTGTGCTTTATTCGCATGATTTATTAAATTTATACATTTTTGAGGAGAACATTTTTATGATGACCCCTGCTGAAACTCAGACCTTTGTGCGGTTAGGATTTTTCTAAAATAAGACAAGCCTTTTTTATCTTTCATGGCTTTTTCTTGGTAATGAACTTTATAGCTTTGTCAGAAGCATATTTTTTACCATTGCCAATTCTTTTTCTGGTCTCACAAAAGATGGCACCAAGCCTTCGCTGCTCTCCTGCCAACAAACTTGCAGGGTGCTTTGCCTCTTACAAAGCTTGCTGCATAGCTGGCTGATCTACACCTTGTGTTTGCCTTGTTTAACTCTTTTATCAGTGTGTTCACAGGTCTTATTCGTTGTCACAGCTTCAGAGCATATTCATCATTCATGTGTTATTTCTTTCTGTGCAGATGAGTTTTTCATTCGTGGTTGCTTGCCATTTCTTCAGGCCATCCTTGAACTGGGTTTTTGGTGCCATTCTGTTGTGTTGCTTCATTCCCTTTTGAATATTCTACCATCGGAAAGACAGGTGTCTCACTTAGTGAGAGGAGGGTGGGGGTACATCTCCTCCCGTAAATCTTCATTTGTCTGTTTGAGTTGTAACTCACTTTTACAATTCAAAGGTTAAGGGTTCATTTATGTCTAGTGTAGTTAGATAGGTTTAGGTTGTGATAGCAGGTAGAAAAATCAATATTCCTTGAGTCTTGATTAAATATAGAATGTTTTCTTCTGCTAATAATTTGAGTACCGGGGAAATGCTATTTTGAGTTGAGATTGGTTTGACCTCACAAATCAATCCTTATTTTTTTTATGTTTATTGTAACCGGGTAGGTTTGCGTTGTATCAGCTAGTAGAAAAGTCGATATTTACTGGATCTAGATTGAAAATAGAGTGCTAGATTGTTTTATTATTTTGAAGAACTGGGAAAATGATGTTTCGTTGAGTTTGCGTTGTGTGAGCTGGTAGAAAATTTGATATTTACTGGATCTAGATTGAATATAGAATGCTAGATTGTGCTATTTTTTTGAAGAACTGGGGAAATGGTGCTTTGTTGAGTTTGCGTTGTATGAGCTAGTAGAAAAGTTGATATTTACTGGATCTAGATTGAATATAGAATTCTAGATTGTGCTATTATTTTGAAGAACTGGAGAAATCGTGTTTTGTTGAGTTTGCGTTGTGTTAGTTGATGGAAGAGTCTATATTTATTGGATCTACTGTAGATTGATGATAGAATTATAAATTTTAGTAGATTTTTTTTGACGAAACAGTATATTTAAGAAAAAGAGATGAAGTCGAGAACTAAATTCAGATTATGTTAGTAGCAAATGTGAGAAACTGCTAAAGAACCTAAAAGTTTATTGCAAATTAAACTTAAATGTTGGTGAAATGTAGCAGGCCATTTGTCAACTTTATTCCTATAAGCTTCTTCAGGAGCATCGAGCTTCTACCACAGTCCTCCACCGGTCTTGATCTCTGGCGATATGCTTCACTTCAGCCCATTTAAGCTATATTTCTGGAGTCCCAATTGTAGGTTTCTCTGCCATGTTATCTTGGGTCTTCCCTACTTCTGTTTGCCTTGAGGATTCCAGTCAATAGACATCCTTGCAATGCTACGCTCACAACGCAGGGTATGGCCATTTCGTCGTTGTATCTGGCTGCTGACAGGGGCTTCATTGGTGCAGTTCCTAGTGTGCGATTTTCTCTGGTAAATATACTCTAAGGATTCTTCGAAGGCAGGCGTTAAAGAACACCTGGATCTTGTGCTGGATAACCTTCGTTGCCTCCACGTTTCTGCACCATACAGTATTTGTTAAACTATTTGTATTTGTTGAAGATATTTATACAGAAGTTTATCTGGAAGTTTACTACAAATAAACTGTGCCTAACAGATTTAGTCATTTTCCTTCCATGATTTGTGGCAACTTGAAAACTCCTAAAGTTCATAAAGAATTATAGAATATGTTTTTGTGAGCAGTACACTCAAGACAAAGTTTTTAGAATAACTAAGATATTGAAATAAAATTAATCATTTTCCCCTCAATTATTTTAGGGTAGATATTTCTCAAGTAAAAGTGTAACTTATTCAAATATTTCTTTACCCAAATTTTTGATATAACAGATCGAGTCTTTGTAGCTCCACACAACGAATTAGCACAAGTATCTTGGGTGAGATAAAGCTAACCTTGCACCTGATGCCAGTAGACATGGTCTTTTCCATCTTTCATCTGCTCCTGCTCATGGTCTTTTCATCTTTCATCTTCACGCAAAATGTGCTGCTTGAAGCAGTGTCCATAATCGTCGTATTTCTTTCAGTGTAAAGGCATTTAACTTTTAGCAGTGCATTCGCTTCCACAAAGCCATCTGGAGAGGTGTAAGAACTACCTGAGGGTCAATCCAAACGTGCTAGTGTCTATAGCACAGAAACCGGTAATAGAAAGAAACCCTTTTACTCCCTCTTTTTTTATTTCACTCCCCATAAAATTGCTTTCACGCTCGAAAATTTGTATTCACGCAGAAGTTGCTGTAAAAGAGAAGTAACCCTTGGCCCTAAAAACAGAACTAAAGTTTCTGTCTTTTTTTTCCTTGTTGTCAAATGTTAAATCTTGTACTGTATCTTTTTTGAAGTGAGACTACTTATCGCCTTGCTTTGGGATTCCTTGATTCGTAGGTTGCGTTGAAAGCGTTGAATTGTTTTTCTCGTAAGTAGAGAACGCCTGATGTTGCTATGCTCAGTGGAACTTATTGAGGCTATGCACTCGTGGGCCAACAAAGGTCTGTCAACTTACCATGAAAGTTTAAACCTTAATTGGGCGTCCTTCTTTCTCTAGGTGTCGGTGGTCTCGCCAAAGCAGTAGATACAAAAAACATCTCACTTGCAACCTAAACATCGGCATGATCATAAATCAATCATTGAATTTTTTTGCCGTCAGTGCCCCTTTACAATTTTTTTATCAAAAAAATTGATGAATAATTTAATACTTTATAAAAGATTAAATTCCAAGAATTTCAAGGTGCTGTTACAAACTGATGTATATTTTAGTGACAAAAAATGTAACAATATAAAACATTCAACAAATAACATAAATAAAGATAATAATTACGAAAATGGCAACAGTATGATATCCATAGCAACCTCATTAGTGAGCTTTTTATGGATGTACCCGAGAGCAGGCAGAGATGTATCTGAAGACAAAAAAATAATTGCTAAATTAGTTAAAATTCATCTTGTATCCTGGTGAAATATTAATATAAAATCAAAGTTAATATAAAATCTAAAAACCCAACGTTTCGAATGGATTCCAGCCTTCATCAACGGTGAAAACGGTGGGTTTTTAGATTTTATATCAACTTTTGATAAGACCTATATCCCGAGTAACTTATTTTTATAAAACTAATGATTGCTGTCAGGATTTCTAGAACTACTTTTCATTTTGAAATGTCGGCAGAGGCAAGAGTTCCAGTTTACTTTATAAACAACACTCAATAACTATTCACATTTGGATTTGGTTTCTACAGACTTACACTTTAGGGATTTGCAGTCCAAGCCTGCTAATTATTCCTCTGTGAAACCATTGAGTACACTTACTCCAACCGAAAATCAATGTACAGATGTTTTTCATGTCCACATGACCGAATCTGCAATGACACTTGCATCTCCAATGGCGAGGAAAAATGCCTGTTTCCACTTTATCTTCAAATTCTTACGTTGTCTCATAAACGGCAGTTGGTATCGCCAGACCTGCATTTTTTCCTTAACATTTTATTCTTATTCGTTCTTGGCCTGCCTCAGAAGCAAACGTGAAAACTGCAACGTCTAAAATATCCATGGTTTGAAATAATATTCGCTTTATTGTTTTCCTTCGTTTCTGTCAGCATAGAAGTTGAACACACCGACACCAGGAAGCCAGCCTAAGACGCCATTTACTAATGTGCGTCACCAGTGTTAAGTTACATACGATTGTGTGCCCTCAAAGCACACCATAGATGTGATGTGGAAACACAGCTTTCTATGTCGCCAATTTGACTTACCTTTTGATGTGCTGCAAAAAAGGTGTGCTTGTTAACATACAATGATGGGTTTTATTACACTCCTTGTTGTGCTCTTCCAGCACATCAAGAGTGTGTAATAGCAGAAAAATTCCAAGGTGTGTTTTGAAACACACTTCTGTATATATTTGATCAATCACACCAGACGATGTGCACTTATGAAGTGAAACACATAAAAATACCAAACATGGGTGTTTATTCTCACTTTTATTTCAGTTAGGCAAATAAATTATTTAGAAATTATTTCCATTCTGCTTGCTCTTTAGATCCATAACTGTGTTAAACTTTGAAAACAAACTATAATAATGGCATCAATGATTCTAATTAATCAAAAGCTAACAAAGTTATAGAAAAAAGTCCAATAGCAAACTTAATCTGAAAAAAGTATTTCATTGTGTGAGGAAATGTCAGCAACTGTGGCTTTTTAAAAATTC